>WOFL01000225.1:0-11722 GCA_012978445.1 Dipteryx alata
TGCTAGGGAAGTAGTAAAGTAGACCATGGATGCTTAGTGCCGAGCTTTGACATCCATCATAAATGCATATCCTACCATTTTTTTTATCAAAGAAAATGTTATTATGTATAATGTTTTTACGAATTTTTTACTACAGATTCATGCAGTTACTGCTCTTATCTTCCATCATCTGCATGTGGGTTTTTGTTAGACTACAAATGGAAATTGTTGGTGATGCAAGATGCAGCCCAGCATTCCTCAGTTAAGTAGTTTCACTTAAAATATGATCATTTTTTGAAATGTGGTCTGTCGGATTCTTATGTATATATTTTGCTGATTTTCCTAATTAATTCATGGATTTTCTAAGTTTTGGTATTGCTCATAAACTATATTCTGAACTGTGAAGTCAAATGCACATTAACTTTTTGTGTATACTACTGAGCAAAACAGGGGCCATTCCTTTTCATTCTTGATTACTAACTGAAGCATATTATATAATTTCTATCAAGTATTAATTGAACTGCAGCTGGAAAATTACTGACGTCTTTAAGTTTTCCCCTTCATTTTGGTTGCTGCTTGATATACTGTGCAGCCTTGTATTTTTCTATATGTGTTTTGAATGTTTTCTTATATGAATCAATATGAGCCGGTTTCATAAATCAAATTGTTCCTTTTGCATTTTAGATTATTGGATATTACTAGCTATATTTTTTTTAAAATTACAAATTTAAACCAAATATTATTTATTTATTTCTTCATATGTCTTATCAAGTATTTTTCATGCATAGATGAAAAACGCTTCACAAAAACCTGCTATTATATTAAGTAACAAATAATTTTATAATAGAATAATAATAATAAATAAGTACAGCAAAAAAAATTATAATTTTTTATGAGAGGATAATAAATAATTAGTCTTTTTTTAAATAGGTGTCCACGCAATGCGCGGATTACCATCTAATTCGTAATTCTTCTTTTTTCTAACAATAATTTCTTTCCAATTCTGTTTATTTAGGGTTTGGTTCCATTCTAATTTGGGTCTTTTCTTAATTTTGGGGTACCAGGGGATCCACTCAAGTGGCAAATATCTCAGACCACTGCTAATAGCATTGTTGCCTGGTTAGCTAATAGCAATTAGCCATGACAAGAGGCTCTTTTTCAAGGTATTTATTTATCCATCTATCATCTACTTTCACTTATTTTCTTTCCTTTTGACTTTACTATTTGAGATATATGTGGATTGTTATCAACATTATCCTTTATCTGCATAGTTATGATTCCTCATATTTGAATGAGTTTGTTGGTAACAGGACTGCATTATGAATGGGGTAAAAGTCAATTGCCAATAAGAGAACCCCCAAAAAAAATAAAAAAGGATAGCAAGAAGCAAAAACTATGTGTTTTTTATTTTCTTAATATCGCTCTCTTTTTCTGTGAACTTTTATGCACTATTTTTTTCTACCTTAAGTTTGGCAAAAAACCTCAACCTTGGCTGAGATTACTTATTTTCTTTTGATTAAACAACAAATCTGATAATAATGTTTTTGGTTTTGTCACTTTAAATTTGTATGGCTAGGTCAGAAATATAAAAAATAACTAGGGTAATTCTCCTGGAAAACCACATATTTAACAAAAATAACCAGTTAATAGATCAAATTACAAACATTATGTGAAATTGGCTCAGGAGCTGTTATGATTTTAGTAATTTCACTTCTAAAGATTCTGATTATTTATTTTTTCTTCTATATTTCATTATGTTATATATTTATTGTCTATCCTATTTCTCTACAAACTGGGTATTATTAGATAAATTACATTTAAGGAACATTTTTCTTAAATTTATTTCATAAATTTATTAAATGGCCATCCCTTGCATTTCAACACCCTATTCATAGTTGAAAGGTTACTCTTACTAAAATAAATGCTACCATTAATGCCCAAGGACTGTTACAAAACCCTTTTCAGGAATGTTGCCTTGTATAAATTTCTCAACATATGCCTCACAGTGTTAGTCCTTCTTTTCCTGCCAACATTAACCATGCCTCTAGCTAGCTTCAAATTCTTCCTTCCCGTAGATATACACTATGGTCACAAACTGAGATGCAAGATAGCAAGATTGAAAAGGCATATGAAAATGGTTACAAAAAAAGGAGGAACAATATCTTTTCGTTTGCAGAAAATGCTTTTTGAACTTGGTCTGTTCATTTGATTTTCTAATTTTTTTTTAAATTTTATATACTCCTATTTATCTTTAATGTCTATACACATTTTCAGAGAATCAACAAGTATATCTAGCAAGACTTGCGCAATATCGGGAAGCTCGATATAGAAGGAAGCAACTTATTAATTTGAAGAGAAACACGACATTAGATGTCAATTCAGGTTCCACTTTCCCTAACATGATATATTTGCTATATTAGATGTAACAGTTGTGATTTTACTTCACTTTCTTTCTAATTTTTTATTTCTTTTAATTTTTTATTCTTTTACTTAGCTGCACAAGCACTAACTAATTTTTGTTAAACGAGAAAATAAACACTTAAGGGAACCAATTGCTGTGTAGTGTTGTTCTAATAGATTTCCACTGAATAACACCCAACTAATGAACATGTAATGGCATTAAACTTCTCTCAACTGATGGAATTATGGCCATTTAGTTTGTTTTTAAAGCTTTTCATTACTATTTCAACTGATGGCAATTACTTTTAGAGTTTTTTGTATTAAAAATTATTTACTCATTTTCTTTTTTTAAACTATTTTAATATCTTGGTTACAATAATTAAAAAAAGGCTTTAATATAATATAATATTAATATATAATGTGTGGATGTATATAAAACCAGCTATTTATGATAAAAAAAAACACATTTATCAATTTTCATGTTAAATAGAGAATTTTTTGTTTAATTAATAATTGAATCTTCGTATTATGTCTGGTGGTGTTATTAGCCTATTAAAGATCATATAATAGTCATAAAATAACATTTAATAGTTGAACATGTAATGGCATTAAACTCCTTTTAACTGATGGCCTTATGGCCATTTAATATGTTTTAAAGCTTTTCATTACTATTTTAACTGATGGCTGTTAGTTTTGGAGTTTTTTGTATTAAATATCATTTATTTATTTTCTTTTTTTCAGAAAACGATTTTAACATCTTGAGTGCAGTAATTTAAAAAAAAAAGCCTTATTATATCAAAACATGGTGAATATATAATATACTATTAATATATAATCTGCAGATATATATAAAACCTCTTATTTATGACCAAAAAAAAAATCCATTTCCATCTTAAATTGAGAATTTGTATGTTTAATTATTGATTGAATTTTAATATTATGTCTGGTGTTGTTAATATAGGTGACCTATACATCTAAAATAAGCACTCATGCATTTTTCTCTGTTGAACATGTAATGGTGTTAAACTCCTCTCAACTGATGGTAATTTATGACAAATTAAAGAACATATAATAGTAATATAATAACATTCAACAGTTGAACATGTATTGGCATTAAACTCCTCTAAACCGATGGCTGTTAGTTTAGGAGTTTTTTTTTAAAAAAATGCATTTATTTATTTCCTTTTTATTTTTTTTTTATAAAACTATTTTAACATCTTTGGTGCAGTAAATAAAAAAAAGTGTTGATATGTATAAATCCTTCTATTTATGACCCAAAAAAAAAAACACATATCAATTTTAATGTTACATGGAGAATGTTTATGTTTAATTATTAAGTGAATTTTAACATTATGTCTGCTGCTGTTAATACCATTGAATTGGTGCCTAAAAACAGTCCCAGCAGGGATATAGATTATCTCTTTGTTGAACTTTCTTCTTCCTTCACTTAGCAGTTCATTATTTCTCTTCAGTATTTTTCTCTGGTTTGCTGTCTTATTGTTCTCATCCTTCTATTTTTGGTTCAACACTTCTATATTTTAAATTAACACTTCTATATTTTATTGTTCTCTGTTTACGGATCTTTGAATGATTTCTCATTCTAATCAGTTGTTTAATGTGATTTCTCATTCATTGTTATAATGTGATTTATTAGTAATATGGTGTTTAATTCATCTGATCGAGATGAATGGAATTTAATAATTCTCATATCTTTTTATTTGTCATTTTTGTATCTCATTGTTGATTTTTGTTTTGCTTGCTTCATGACCTTAGACTGATTTTTGTTATTTATTTCATTAAGTGCTACTGCACATATTCCTTGTATTCTATACATTTCAATATTTTCAATTTTTAAATTTTTTTTATTGGTAATCAGTGTGATACTGTTTTCATTATTTTTATCACTATCATTCTTTCAAAATTCCTTCTTCATTCGGTAATTGTGTGTTCTGCTGGAGTATTGTATTTTAATATGATGATTCTAATTGAATAGATAAATTTCACTTTTTGTTATAACTCTTATCAAACATAAATTTTGTAGTTTTTAAACGCTAATTTAAATTATTTTCGGGTTAAAATATATTTTTAGTCTTATATGTGACATATATTTTTAAATTGGTCTTCAAACAATAAATAATTTAAATTGAATTCCTATATGTGGAATCTTTATTGGTAATCTTGTGTTCTTTTGTTTTCATTTGTAATTTATTTTTCTAAATTCCTACTTGATTGAATATTATAGTGGTGATGTTGTGACACAATTTCTTTTGGATTGGATCAAGTTTTATTTTTTATTCTTAATTATGTTAATTTTAATTGAATGAATAGATTTCACATTTTTTTGTGACAACTCTTATCAATTATGAATTATATAGTTTTAAAATACTTATTTATATCATTTTTGTCCAATTTGGCTCTGTAATATTCATTTATTTATATCTTTATATGACATTCAAACACATTTTTTAAATTTTTTTAAAGATATTGGAACCTACTTTTTATCTTTGTACTACTGTTGATAAATTTCATTATGATAATTTTTATTTTTATTGGACTTAAAAATGATTAGATAAGAGTAACTATTGAAAATGTTTAGCAACATGGGATAGATGTTAGCACCTGGTTATTGAATGCATGGAAGTTCTTGTGCCGTATAACATGCTTTTTTTCCCCCTCAGATAACTTGTGCTTTATTTTATCTAATTTTTCTATGTAGTTTTTTCCCCCTATTTCTCTTCTTGCACAGTTGTTTCCCCATTGATAGCATTGGATAGTGTTGTCAACATAACAAACATATAGTCCCTTTTAATTGTTGCAAACTTTCACTGCACAGGATATTAAGGAATACAAGTTGTTTTTAAAATTAGATTTATTTTTGGTCACGCTTTTTCTCATTTCTAATATACTATATTGACATTTTTGTTGCCAAATTTTTTAAAATTGTATGTAGCTTATGTATCTAAAATAAGCAACTCATTCATTTTTCTCAATTTTTTTGCCGTTTGGTAATTTATGAGAAATTAAAGATCATATAATTTTACTATGATCTTAATTGCAATATTGCCACTATTATATTTTTATATCAAAAATCATAACTGGAACATAATGTTGTTAGTATTTATTTCATGTAGCAATATGCTCAATGATTGTTGGCTTCATTTTTTTTTCTTTTTCATCCAAAAATATAGTAACTAAGCTATTTAATACAGATCACTCTTTTCAAAACAAATCAGTCTTTTTAATTAAAATGTTTCTTTTTTAATTCAGTCTTTTATGAAATATTACACATTATATTGCTAAGTCTGTTTTGCAAAATGCAACGAAAATAGAATAATAAAATAGTTATTGGATTTTATATGCATAACCTTTTGCTGATGTCTTTGGTGCATGTTATAGGTCCTCCTCTGGAATCCGTCAATGTTGCCAAAGGTAGAACCGATGTTGTCAATGACATTATTATATATTTTATTTTTATTTTATAATTTTGTTTACAACATTGTTTACTTTGTTAGGGGGAGAATACTTGAATGAAGCAAGACTAGATAAATTTCGGGAAGCGAGGTCTCGAAGAAAGCAATTAATTAATTTGAAAAGAAACGTGCTCCATACTCGCAACTCAGGTTTATTGGATTCCTTTAATGTTAGCACTTAATATGCTGGTCCATTTGTATCACCTCTGTATACAGATGGTTTTTCTCCACAATAATTCCATTTTGTTTTTCATTTTAGTTGCTGTTTTGAAACATAGCCATGCTTCTACCTCTTCAGCAGTTCCGTTCACTCGAACTCTGCAACAAACAGGTGTGATCTATTTTTTCATTTACTGTTTTGAAGAACATACTTCAATTAATATACTTTAGAATTACTTTAACTTTGTTCAATAATAATTTCTTCAATATATCATTGCTGATTTTATTTATTTTCAACACAAATACTTTAATTATACTTCATTGACTATTTGACAGCTTTAATTAATGAACCTTGGAATTTTGGAAGGCCTACATGTTTATGTGACTCTTGTGGAGCTCTTCATTGGTATGAAGAGAGGACACAAAAAAGTAGACGGCCAAATCAGCCCAAATTCTACATGTGTTGCATGGAAGGACGAGTACAGCTCCCGTTGTTGAAAGTGCCTCCTCCTTTGCTTCATGATTTACTTGACTACCAGGGAAACAGCATCTCAAAATCTTTTAGGCGCAATATTCGTATATACAACGCAGCTTTTGCTTTTACATCTATGGGCGGGAAAGTTGACAGTGAAATTAACAAGACTCCCGGACCTTACACTTTTCGATTGAATGGGCAAAACTATCATTTGCTTGGGTCTCTAGCCCCTCTAGATGGTAACCAGCCTAAATTTGCACAACTTTACATACATGACACAGAAAATGAGGTGGCAAACAGATTGGGTGTGCTTCAACGTGAAAATGGAACCAGTTCACTTGATGAGGAACTTATGAAGAATCTTCTGCACATGTTGGATGAACACAATGTATTAGTGAAGTCATTTAGAATGGCTAGGGATAAATATCGTGAGCATGGCATTCGGGAATTGAAACTACGATTGATTGGCAATAGGCTGACCGATGGAAGACAATACAATTTGCCTTCTTGCTCAGAAGTTGCAGCACTCATGGTTGAAGGGTCCTCTCATGAAGAAAGGCATCGTGATATAATTGTTGAACACAAAACCAGTGGTTTACAAAGAATAACAGAATTGCATCCAAGCTTTATGGCGCTTCAATATCCCTTACTATTTCCATATGGTGAGGATGGATTTAGGATTGGAATAAGCCATCGAAATCCAGAAAATGGTAGAAGGTACAAACAACAGTCTGTTACAATGAGACAATACTATGCTTTCCGCATACAACAAAGATTTGAAGAGTCACAAACATTGTTGCGTGGTGGTCGTTTACTACAACAATACTTAGTAGATGCTTATGCTTGCATAGAAGAAGGAAGACTCAATTGGGTTCGAAACAACCAGAAACAAATTCGGGCAGAGCTGTATAGTGGATTAAAAGATGCAATTAACCATGGAGATCTTATGACGGATAGTGTTGGCAGGATGACAATTTTACCATCTTCTTATACTGGCGGCCCTCGATATCGAGTACAAAACTATCAGGTGCATAATGATTTCATATCCTTGGCAGTATCATTTGCAATGATTCTTTCTGTTTTGTTTTATTCTTATGTTTTTATGTCATCAATTTATGATACCTATTGTTTTTGTCTTTTTTTGCCATCATCAAACCTTCATTCTTATTCTTACTTAGGATGCAATGGCTATATGTCGCTATGCTGGATATCCAGACTTATTCTTGACATTTACTTGCAACACAAAGTGGCCTGAAATTGAGTATTTCATGGAATCAATTCAAGGACAAAAGAGTGATGATAGACCTGACGTAGTTAGTCGTGTTTTCTCGATAAAGTTGTGGGAGCTTCTGCATGATATAAAGCATCAAAACATATTTGGAAAAGTTATTGCTGGTACTATATCTTCTTATTACATTGCTAAATTATATGGAAAACATTTTTTCTAATGGCAATTATGGTTATAGGATTATGTGTATAACCAAATTAACATTAGCATCACCAAATTTAATTTAACAAACTTCTTATTCAAATCTTTAACATTAGATTTTTTTTTTGATAGTTGTGTACACAGTAGAATTCCAAAAGAGAGGCCTTCCTCATGCCCACATACTGGTTTTCTTGCATCCAGATGACAAAATTCAAATAGCATCACAAATTGATAACATCATTTCAGCTGAAATTCCTAATAAAGAGATTGATGCGGTTGCATTTAGCGCAGTGGATAGATTCATGATTCATGGTCCTTGTGGTGTATTGAATCAAAACTCACCATGCATGATCAATGAAAAGTGCTCAAAGCATTTTCCAAAGAGATTTCATGAAAGGACATCATTTGACGATGATGGCTTTCCTATTTATATGAGGAGAAATAATGGGAAGTACATATTAAAGAATGATGTCCAGCTTGACAACCGTTATGTGGTCCCCTATAACAGGAATTTGTTAGTTAAATATGATGCCCATTTGAATGTAGAGCTTTGCAACCGATCAAGGTCTGTTAAATACCTGTTCAAGTACATTAACAAAGGCCCCGATCGTGTGACTGCAATCATCTCAGATGCAAATAACTCCAATACCAAATCTACAGACTCTACTTATGGCCATGATGAAATAAAGGCATATCTAGATTGTAGATACATATCTGCAGCAGAGGCCTCTTGGCGAATATTTGAATTTGACATGTTTCATCGAGAACCAGCTGTTGAGCGCTTATCCTTCCATCTTCCTGAACAACAAACCATTTATTTCCCAGAAGCAGTGTCAATTGAAAACATTTTGCATCGACCAGGAGTAGAGAGGACAATGTTTACTGAGTGGATGAGGATGAATTCTGAGGATTTGGAAGCTCGACAGCTCTCGTACTCTGAATTTCCTACAAAATTTGTCTGGAATAGCAATGAAAAGATGTGGACAAGGAGGCGTAACGGAAGATGTATTGGTAGAATATATTATGTGCCCCCCACAACAGGAGAGAAATATTACTTGCGTATGCTTTTGAACATTGTTAGAGGCAGTCGTTGTTACCAAGAAATTAGAACTGTAAATGGTGTTGTGCATTCTACTTTTAAAGAAGCATGCTATGCCCTTGGTTTACTAGAGGATGACCAAGAATGGGATGATTGCTTGAAAGAAGCATCGACATGGGGTACTGGACCACAATTGCGACATTTGTTTAGCACTATTTTATTGCATTGTGAGGTTGTCAATCCTGGTCAGCTCTGGATATCAAATTGGAAATTGCTTTCAGAGGACATTTTATACAGGCAACGTAGGCTATTTAATTTTCCTGATCTCCGTATGTCTGATGAACAAATACAGAATTATGGACTTTTGGATATTGAAAAGATTCTGAGAAAGGCTGGGAAGTCATTGGAAGACTACCAAGGTATGACAATTCCAGATGGGAATTTAATGGCACAAATGAACAATCGTCTTATCAGTGAAGAATTAAACTATGATAGACTAAAAATGCATGAGGAGTACTCTAAATTGTTGTTAGGCCTCAACTTGGATCAAAAGGCAATACATGATGCTATACTGCAGTCTGTTAATTATAATTTAGGCAAGTTATTCTTCGTGTATGGTTCAGGAGGAACTGGGAAAACATACCTTTGGAGAACCCTTCTTTCAAAAATAAGATCTGAAGGTAAGATAGCTATTGCTGTGGCTACTTCAGGTATAGCAGCTCTTCTCCTACCTGGAGGTCGGACTGCGCATTCTAGGTTCCATATACCAATTGATTTGACAGAACAATCTACATGTCCTATTAATAAAGGGACACAACTTGCTGACTTACTAATGCAAACATCATTGATAATTTGGGATGAGGCACCTATGGCTGACAAAAAGTGCTTTGAAGCAGTGGATAGGACCCTTCGTGACATTATGAAGAGCATCACAGAGGAATTTTCATCAAAACCATTTGGTGGAATAACTACTGTACTTGGTGGTGATTTCAGGCAAATCTTGCCGGTTGTTCGAAAAGGTGACAGGGAAGATACTGTTCAAGCTTGTATTAAAACTTCTTACCTATGGGAATCTTGTGAGGTACATTCATTACAAGAAAATATGAGATTGAAATCAGAAAACCTGGATCCCAATTTGAAAGTTGAAATGAAAAAGTTTGCAGATTGGATACTTGATATTGGTGATGGAAAACATTGTCCCGATACTGGCGAATCATGGGTTGCAATACCGCCTGAACTGATGATTCAAAATACCCATAATGGTATTCAGTCAATTGTTGAAAACATTTATCCTAATTTGGAAGAGCATATTGGAGACTCAGAATACCTTGTGCCTCGAGCAATTCTAACTCCTACAAATGAAACTGTTGAAGTCATCAATGACCATATAATGGAAAGAATACCAGGGGAAGAGAAGATTTATCTATCATCTGATACCATATGTAAAGCAGACTTCAATGTTGAGGATCAAGATCTCCTCTATCCAACAGAATTCTTAAACACACTCAAATTCCCAGGCTTTCCAGCACATGTTTTGAGGTTAAAAAAGGGAGTTGCTATAATGCTTCTTAGGAATCTCAACCAAGGTGCTGGTCTTTGTAATGGTACAAGGATGAAGATCACCCAACTTGGGAAATGGTTTGTGGAAGGAGAAATAATTAGTGGTTCTAACATTGGGGATAAAGTTCTTATCCCAAGGATAACATTGTCACCTTCAGAATCAAAGTGGCCATTTGTACTCAAACGGAGACAGTACCCTATTTCAATATGTTTTGCCATGACTATAAACAAGAGCCAGGGACAAACCCTTCAACACGTTGGATTATACTTGCCAAAACAGGTATTTACTCACGGACAATTGTATGTGGCTTTGTCAAGAGTAAACAACAAAAGTGGCTTACGTATCCTCACAACCGATGAAGACCAACCAAAGGAGAACATGGTTTTAAACATTGTCTACAAGGAGATCCTTTAGGCCTCCATTCAAATATCTTATTCATAACAAGGTAACTACATAATCATATTCTTTATGCCTTATCCCTTGAACTAACAGAAATTAGGAAATCTCATGCTATTTTTATTCTTCTTCTTTTTCATAAACATATTATTCAGCTCTATGTTATAATAAATCAGCCAAGTCTTTTACTAATGTTTATGTCTTACATGTGTCAAGTGGAGATATAAAGTAGATTCAAAGAAAAGTCATAAAAGCTCATGTAATTTTATAAAAAAAAAATTATTCATTTAAGGTCTAAATAATATTAAGGTTTTAATTAAAGCTTTTAGTATTTTTGTAGGTGATGTTAATCGTATAAGATAAAGCAAAAAGCACAACATCTTTTATATGTTGTTTTTGTCAATTTGTTCTTCTACTTAGATAATAGTTTACCACGGAGGGGCAAGTATTAGATATTGTCTGTAAAACTAATATTTTATAATATTATGATAATTTCTAAGAGGAGGATATATATATATAAAGGGGCCTTTTGAAGAAATTTATTTACGAATGAGTTTTCAACAAACTAACACTTATATTTATAAATTTATTTGCGGATAGGTTTTTAATAAACTCTATTTCAAGTACAAGGATCTACATCAACCTTCATATTCCAAAAGTTAATGAACAAATAGGTAATTCAAAACAAATTTATTAACAATCAATTGAAATTCATCAATTACATTTAATGATTATCATTTAATCTAACTTTCCTGTAGAAATACTAGTGAAGAAGAAAAAATCAAGGAGATCCCCTTTCAAGAATTTATAGCAC
>WOFL01000226.1:0-11718 GCA_012978445.1 Dipteryx alata
GTCTTGCACCTAGCCATCTTAGCACCTCCTTCATTTGTCATCATTTACCTTTTCTCGTTCACCTACATTTACAAAATAACTACACAATTGATACTGTATATTCGCATTGACCAAATACTTTCTTTTTTTTTCATTAAATTAACACGTTAAATATATCTTATTGAGCTTACCTCGGTATCAACGATATAAACCTTGAGTCCTCCATAATCTTTTCCTTAAACATTTTTTTTTTGTTTTTGTGATGGGTTTTGCTTATGCTTTACCCTTTCACAATCTCTAAAATTTACTTCATTCTCTTCGCTCAACTTCGCACTATTACCAAAATTGCAGGAAACTGATTCAAGCTTTTCTCTATCATCTACTTTAAATATTGCTTTCAAATCAACTTTAAAACTGTCAAAGCTAGACATTTGATTTGCCATATACTTTGACAGCTTCTTAACCTCACCCTTTAGTCTAACAATGAACTCCTTAAGAAAACTCAAATAGCCTTTAATAAACTACACAACAATCACAAAAAATAACATAAACCATCATTATACATTACATCTTAACCATAATCTTCTCGTTTCTCACCATTATCTATAACTTAATAAAGGTCATTCGTTAATATATCATTTACAGATATGAGCAATGCCTAATTTTTCCTACTAGCACTAACTTTCAATTGTAAAAGGCTTCAAATGGACCAATTAAAACAAGTTAAGGAAGACATTACAAAAAATATCATAATATAACAAAATTAATTATAATAGAGTTTTAGTTACAAAATCAACACAAACAAACACATTATCACACTGTATATGTGTGACATATAAACAATCAAATGTAACAAGGAATCTATATGGGAGATTATCATAGTTCACATAGGTCAATTCCAAAGGAATTATCTATTTCATCAAAAAAAGAGAACTCTTAATTACATCATAAACACCAACAACAGTTACTAGATTACATTACTACTAAAGGATATATTTCATACAGGTTATTACATACTTGTCTATTTATATATTTACAATTCAAATACAAAAGAGAGGAGGAAGGATATAATAATAGTTCCTAATCTTTACAATCAAAACACTTCTCATTCTTTGACAATACATTGTCTGACTAGGATCTTATGGGATTAAGTTTAGCTAGTGGTTCTTCCTCCCAATTAAATCTTAGCATGCTCCTCCCGTAATATTAGTGTATTAAAAAATCAAGGAATTAACATACAAAATAGTAGTAACTTTATGCCACTAAAAAGTTAATATCACTATATTAGTTTCAATTAACTAACTTTTCAAAATAAATTTAATCTTTAGTAATGAATCCTTTTACTTCATTTTACTTGTCGACAATTTGACTTGTTGTAGTCAACTACATCATTTTTGTAGTCGATACAACAATTGACTAACCTAATTATTTATAGATTTCACTTTATCAGTATATTACATGAACTATATGCCATTACATATTCTTCATCCATTTTCTAAAACTTATATGCTTTTCATCTCATACAATGTTTTAACAGCTTAAACCTAAAACAATAAATCCAAATTTTTATAACACATCTACCACATACAGAAACAAGAAAAAGTAAAGCAAAATAAAACACTTTACTTCTTCCAAAGTTGCTACTACTTTAACAGCCACTCTGCATAGTAGTCATGATTTATACATCCCACTAGTGACGAAGAGATCACAGCCACTTTGTATAGTGAATAGAAGCTAAGTTCCTTCAAAAAAGTTATATTTTATGCCCTTTTGGCATCTTAGACATTGTTTTTTTCAAAATACTCTTCTAATCTTATTTAACATGGAAATTTATGAAAAAGTATGGTCAAGTGGTAGTTAATGGTGAGAATGCTATCTCAGTTATAAGGTTGCTAATAATATGAATGGATGGCTAGATGACGAGGGGGCGATTATAATTTCTTTTTTAACATTTACTATTTTTTCTTAGAGGAAAATGCAAACCTCAATCCTAACAAGATTCAAAAGCCAGCAAAAAAAAAAAATACAATTAAGCTATTCCTTATCCCAGCATCCAAGTTTTATGTCTTTAGTATAGTGGGCTAAGGCATTTATTGGCTTCTCTATTACAAACATATAGTGGAAAGCAATAGTCAAAATCATAAAATCAGGAAGTTACTTTTAGAATAGACCATCATGGGACAGATCAACATCATAATTCTTGATGTTGGGTATAACTTTTTTTGCATTCCCCTCTAGAATAAGTCAAAAACCCATCTCCTATACAAACAAGAGCCTTTTCTTTGCTACTATAAGTTTCTCTCAATAGGCATTAACATTACCATATATCTTCTTAGTCCTTGTTGCCTTGAACTCTCTAAAACTTTCCTCGACAACCATATCCAACCAAAAGCATTGTTAACAACAAATGAAGTTACGTTCATATTGATTTTATAGGAATTCAATGATGGTTTAAGCCATCCACTATCATCTAAACAGGAATGATTAATGTTATCTGCTATCCTCTATTCACGAGTATCTTGGAAAGCCTTGAATTTAAGTAGGGCATTAGGCACTACCAATTGGAGTTATTTTGAGCATTTACATATCCAAACCTCATTTCTTTCTTTTTACACATCATCCATAACTCCCTATTTGCTCCAAGGTGGAAAGGATTCATAATGCTGAATAGATTTTGCAAACTATCAAAGTAAGTCTCTTGAATATCATCCATTGGTGGTCTAACCTTTATAGCCTCTAGGACAGCCTTTGTATATGGGCAATCCTTACATAAATAAGAGCTTGATTCCTTAATAGTATCACTAAAATAACAAGTATCTCCTACTCGTAACCCCTTTTCATCAAGGAAAACTTCTCAACAACATCATTAAAATAACAAGTGTCTCTTACTTGTGACTCCTTTTCATTAAGGCAAACTCTAGTAGGAAGGATGTTCCCATACAACCTCCATAAAAACACTCGATGCATAGGTGGAATATGTAGATGCCAAATCTATTTCTAAATGTTCTTGAATAAGCTAAGGATGAGATGGGCATTATAACCTAGCTCATTATGAACAAATTTATCTTTAATCATCTTCTTCTATAGCATTTTGTACTTACTTTTAACCAAATAGACACTTCATGAATCATGCAGCCATGATGGTGAGTCATTTATAAATTCTATAGACAAGGGTAGTTATATGATTGCCTTGGATTCTTGAGTATTAGTTGAGAAACATGTTAGAAAGAATTATCCATTTTGATTGGAAATATAACTAGGAGGCTATGGGTTCTAGGAATCCATGGATCTTGCCAAATGTTGAATGTTAATTGACTTTCAATTCTTTACACAGTCCCTTGTTCTAACACCTTTCTACTTGCTATCAAACTTTGCCATGTGAAAAAGGAATTGGCTCTATGATGTGCATTGAGGAAATTGCCTGTGTAATAATATTTGGCCCTCAAAATTCTAGCAATTAGTGACTTTGGATATGTTATAAGCCTCCAACCTTGGTTAGCCAATATAGCTAGGGTACAAGCATGCAAGTCTCTAAACCCTATACTATATGCTTCCTTAGGCTAACATAAATTTTCCTAGCTTATGCAATATTTTCTTGTAATTAGTTTGATTCTCTCTGCCAAAACATACATATCATACTTCCCAACTCCTTACAAAGATTTAAAGAAATCTTGAAATAAGCCAAAGAACATAAGGGATAGCTTAAGCTACAACTTTGATAAGAGTTTGCTTTCCCACCTTTGATAGTAGTTTCCCTTTCCATCCCTTATTTGTTTTTAGATTCTCTCCATAATAGATTGAAAAAGGAAATGGGACACTATATGAGCATTTCTTCAAACTCTAAGACCATAATTATGATTAATATTATGTGATAATAGCAAACAAATATATTATTTTACACTAAATATTACACTTTATCCTAATCTGAAGACTTATTTTTTCAAGTCTATCAAAGCAAAGAAAAAGCTCTCATGGATTACAAAGTGATATACCTGAGAAAGAGCTATACTACAAGATTAAACATGTATCTTAAAGCTAGAAGAAAGACCCTTACAAATCAAAGACTCAAGCTCCACCCTAGAAATGTATCTGGAAGACTACTTATGCTAGAAATGAACTTGTCTAAAACTTAAATTTTAATACTAAAATCTAAAGCAGAAGAATAGCTTACTTATGGTAGAAGATAAGCTCCCTCATGATAGATACTAAAATTTATTGATGTTATATGATCATGTAATTCCCACTAAAATTTGAAGTTTAGATGATTTCAGAAGGCTAACAATAGTTTGAAATTCCTCTACAATATTTAGAAAAGAATAGCATCGTACCAAGGATAGTTGGTTGATGAATAATGATAACTAAGAGTACAAAATTACAAAGAACTTTATGTCCTTGGTACTATACAAGAGGCCAATGTTCACAAGGCTTATATATAGCAACTTTTTCAAAGGAAAACTTGCATTAAGAGATGGAAAGAAATATCAAGACAAGAAAGACAAAATATGCAAAATGCTTTGCTGCTATTACTAAATTTTAGGAAGATTTTATATCTTGTAATATGAGAATGCGTATACAAATTCAATAGTGAGATTATTCAATATAAAAACTTCAATTGAGAGAGTTATACACTTGTAAATTATTGTATTTAAACTTAGAGAGACTATAGTAAAAGACTACTCATGTTTTAAGTTTAGAGAGACTCTAGCGAAAGATTATTCAAAGGTTTTAAGCTTGGAGAGATTGTGAAAAAAAGACTACTCATATTTTAGCATGGTGAGGCTTGTATAAAAGAGTACTCATGTTGATTTGAAGAAAATCTTAGCTTTAAGGTTGGGATTAGATGTAGATGTTGAGTTTGGCTCGAGATAATATAAAAATCTATTGTGCAATCTCTTTTTGACCCTACTCATTATTTACATTACATTTTTTCTGACATCTACAATTTTCCTAATAATGTCACTAGCTACTTCATCTATTTCATAAGCCATCTCATCTATGTAGTGGAAACAATATTCTAAGTTTTATACAAATTTAAATTTGTGTAATACTTGATTCAACTTTTATTCTCAAGTTTCTTTTATATTAGATTAGAGAAGAAAATCCTTTAGGACAAATAATAAACAAGTATGGTGATAAACCCCCTATTTGAGCCCTCACAAATTTTTCTCTAGATTACCCATTTTAGCAATAAAGTATAAGACTAAAGAAACACATTATATAACCTTTGATATCTAAGAATTAACAAAACCAAGTCTTCTCATAATTTGCTCCAAAAACACCCATTCCACTTTATCATATGCCTTACTCATATCTAATTTTATAATCATGTAATCTCTCCCTCTAAATCTCTTAGATTTTAGAGCATGGACAAGTTTATAAGCAATAAGGATATTATCCATTATATAGTGATTTTGAACAAAAAAACCCTACGATTCCAAAATGACATCAAGAAGAATTACCTTCAATCATTTAGCAAGAGTCTTATCAAGTTATCCTATAACTTTCAAAACTCCATTCATCTCACTAGCCTCTAAACATTTTATATTTTTCATTTTCATAAAAAGATTTATATGTATAATGAATTATTTTAAAAATATTGAATTCTCTTTAACGTTTTCACTCTAATTTTTTATTATTTTCTATCATTATCATTTAAATATTTTTTATTAGTTAACATTCCTACCATAATGATGTGTTCTTTTTTAAAATTTCATTATATCATTAACACCTAAACCCTAAGACTCTTTTTTATATAATATCATTGTTAATTAAAATAATTTTTACCAACATTTGCACCGTAATATTTTTATTTTTAATTTTACTATTTTTTAAAATTAATATGCATTTAATAATATATATTTTAAAAGTAGCATTCAAGAACTCTATTAAGTATTTTTTTTAAAAAATTTCTACCAAATAAAATATTTTTTTAAAAAATTATTATTTAACTTTTTCATTAAAAAGATAATGTTAATATAATTTATTAAAAAACGATAATTTTATTAAAATGATAAAGTTTTTAAACTAATTTTAATTTTTTAAAAAATAATTTTATTTATCTAAAAGTAAAATATATACATTTATCATTCTCGTTAAAAAGATTTATATGTATAATTAATTGTTTTTAGAATTGTTATTATTTTTTTCTAACTCATACACCCTAATAAGTTTTCCTATATTAAATCACTCTTATATGGATAATTATTTTATTATGAATATTTATACTTTAATATTCTTTTCTTTTATAATTTTATTATTTTATTAACCCTTACATTATAATATATTTTTCTATATGCCATCTCTATTAATTGAACAATATTTTCTTACCACCATTTGAATGTTAATATTTTTTTCAACTTTACTATTTTATTTTTAAAATGTTATTATGCATTTAATAACATTTTTAAGAATAACATTTAATAATACTATTAGTTATTTCTTAAACTAATTTTACACAATATGATATTTTTTTAAAAAGTAAAATTTAATAACTCCATTAATTTCCCGTCATGATAATTTTACTCATTTTAAAAAAATAAATATATGTATTTAACAATATAAATTTTTCAAAAAGTAATTGTATTAACTGCCCTTTTTTTTTTTTTGCATACCACACTATTAACCGGATACTTTTTTCCCCAACATTTATACTCTAATTTTTTTATTTTATTATTTATATTTTGAAATTTTAGAACTTAACATGTATTTAGTAACATTTTTTAAATAGAATTTAATAGCTCCATAAATTATTTCTTAGGCTAATTTTACACAATATAAATTTTTCTTACAAATATAAATTTTAATAACTCCATTTAATAATATAAATTTTTTAAAAAATATTTAATAACTCTATTAATTATTTCATATGTTAATTTTACATAGTATAATATTTTTTAAAAAAATTAATATTTAATAAATATATTAATTGTTTATCAAATGATAATTTTACTTATATGTAAAAGTCAATAGGGATCTAATAATATATATATAAATATTCTTAAAAATATCATTTAATAACTCTACTACTTATTTCTTCTGCTAATTATAGAAATATAATAATTTTAAAAAATAATAGTATTAAATTTTTTAATTAAAAAGATAATTTTAATAATTTACTAAAAAAAGTTAAGTTTATTAAAAATATCATTCAATTGGTTACTAATGTTTTAATAATATTTTCTCAAAAAAAAATTTAATAGCTATATTAATATCTTCTTAAATTAATTTGACATAATATAATACTTATTTTTTAAAAAAATAATATTTATTAACTCTATTAATATATTTTCAAATTAATTTTACTTACATATATATATATATATATATATATAAGATGTTGTACTTACTATCAACTCAAATAAAATGCATGTGTACTTGTGTATTATTTTTACTGGACCAAACTCAAAATCCAGATGAATGGATTTACAGCGGAACGGGTACTGATATGAACGGAAAGTACCAGGAAATGAATTATCTTTAGAATCCAGAGAAGAGACAAGAAATACAGCGTCCCAGAGAGGAACAGGGAAGAAGAGAACTGAAGGGGAGAGTACTTTCTTCCCAATACGCCTAACTCCAGACTGAGATCCTTTTACTCCTTATACCTCTTCCTGCTACCTGCTTACACAATCCACGTGACTCCTACAATTCCCTGCTGTGCTGATGGGTCTATACCCCTCGCCCATAAAATTTTCCCAAGAATGGATAAAAATATATAGCTACATCACCAATGGGAATGTGTTTTCGAACAAAACATGAAATTTTTAAACTCAAATAATTATAAATTCCTAAAAGTATTTTTTGAAATGTAAACTAACTATGAGTATCACATTATTTCATACCCTATATACTCAACCTTAAACCAATATACATTATGATTCCATTTATGCATACTACTTGCGCTTGAGAAGGACAAAGACTATAACTATGTTTAGCTTTATCATATCCATTATATCTGGGAATGCCACAAGTTTCTTGGCATAGCGATCAAAAAGCTCATCAACAATTTCACCTCCGAATTGCTTCTCAATTAGTCCTTGCAGCGTAGCTCTGCGATGTGAAAGATACCCTTGGATATTTGGAATGAATAAGTCTAGAGAATCCATTGTTTCCATTCGCTCAAGACTGAAATCTCCATTACTTTCAAAAATTTTCTTCAGATCCTTAATGGGTGAGAAAAAGTTGGGCAAATTGAAGGAGTCCAATTTTTCTTCACTAATTTTTCCCTGCAATGATCAGCCATCAGAAAAACATTACTTACCAAATGTGGATGATCACTAGCAACAATATTGGACAAGGTTTTCAGTCATATTTTTTATTTTTTCTTTCAAAGTACATGTCATGTTTTAATTATTTTACGCTAAAAGCATTTGTAGCCAAAACTTCTCCATGGTGCCTTTTGATTATAAACTTTTTAAAAAAAGCTAAAGTAAAAAACATGCACTAAGTGTCAGTATCAGTATCATACATGATCGTAGTAAATAGTTTTAACAAATTTCTTTGTGTTGAACCACCTGGATTTGAAGGCTTAGGACCTGTTCCTGAAAATACAGTGAAATCACATTTCCTATTCTTTATCCGGACTCTGCTACTGAGAAAAATGTTCATTTCTTAAAATATCCTATATGCGTTGGTGGAAACAGGGGAAGGGGTCAAATTTATTCCAACGGAAGGACAATAATAACGATGTTTATAATGCTACAACAACGGCAGGTATACTAAAAAAAATCATACCAAAATAAAAGGGATACAAAATAACTCAATTAGGGGAGGTTATATTAACCCCCAATTGAAATTGAGACCAGAAAAGTTATTCATATGTACCATTAAAGATAAGATGGAGAGGTTCCTTACCGCCTTAGCCATGTCCACCAAACAAGTTCCCAAAAGTTCTAAATCTTGACCAGGGTATAAATCAGAATCAAGAATTACATCTCGTGCAGAGGGAATTTCCAGTGCCATTAGCCCATTGCTCACAAGCTCTTGTGCTCTGGCATGCAGGAAATTCTCCATATCCTTTTTATGCTGACTTACATAGGCATCTACAACTGGCTTGGGAGCATTTGCATAATGAATCCTCCCCTTGTTCCATGCAGCAGATGTTCTGTCTGTAATCTCTTTGGGCACCTCAGACATCCAGTTTAGTGATGAAGATGAGAAAACAAAAGAAAGACTTCCCCTTGGAAATAATCGTCCATAGAAAGAGCCAGGAACCCCAGCTGGAAAGTAACTTTTGTTGGAAGGAAGCGTTTTGAAAAGTGTGTTGAAATCATTTGACACTACGTCGTTAAAGAAAACATGGAATTCTGGGAGAGCAAGACCATGTGACTGGTATTGGAGCTCTATTGCCTCTACAATGTATTGAATTGCAATGAAGGTATTTGGCCCCGTGGAGCAGCCCAAGTCTGCAATGCCAAATGGGCTCGTAGAAGTAGCAGGAAGAGTCTTGGGGTCAAATTTGTTGGCTATGGACCCCTGAATTAAGTTTTTAGCAGACTGAATTACACCTCTCTGCAGACAACACGTGGTTAATAATTATATCCTTCAACAGAACGGTTACTATGATATATATGGGGTGCAGAAGCATATGGATCCTGGATCACTTGTTCCGTCTCTGCACAAAATGAAGTTAGCCTGCTACTACTTATGGCTGTTACCATTACAGAAGCATTAATTGATTTGCTTTTGGTGAAAATCTTTTCTAGAGGTGATTATCCCATTCTAAAGAAAGGTTACGTCTATGGACTCGACAACTACCCATAGATAACTCAACAACAAGAGATTTGGCAAGATTTGAATTCCGTCAACTTAATTGATACAGTTAACCCTTTTTTATTTATAGAACAAATAAGCTCTTCGGCTGGAACCAAATCCATTATTTTATGAAAGTCTCTGTTAGGGTGACAATTCACTGGCATAAAAGCATCTTAAGCCTCAAGTTTTTTGAATTGTACTGGACTATACTCAATATTGTTTCCACTGAAACAGGCTGCAGTTGAAATCCGTAATGGCCACAATTTTATTTATATATATATGTGTGTGTGTATATATTATTCAATCACAATTTAAAACTATAAATGCAATTAATTGTACTTTTTTTCTTTCAACTTAATTATGAAATGGATCAGTGCATAAAGCATATCAAAAGGAACAAGAGGAATCAGAGGATTAAGTTGAATTAATGCCTGAAGGTTTGAGTTCTGAGCATAGCTGTGAAGGCCCTCTCCTCCTTTCATTGAGTAAGATTCAGAAGTGGCCTTGGCAAATTCATTTTCCATATTGCTGTTAAAGGGTGCCATTCAGTATCTATATCTGCAAACTTCAAACAAGCATATCAACACAAAAGCAAGGAATTACTACAGGAGAAGAAAGAAGAAAGAAGAAAGAAAAGGGAGGGGGGGAGGAAAGGAATGAAAAAAGATCGTCAAGGCTTAGAGCCGTGGACTACCAACCCTTCAATTTATATGAATATTGCTTCACAATCGAAGCTAGTATGACTAGGAATATGAGATCTGGTTGACGCAAGAAAAAGCTAACAGCATATATGCCGTATTTTATCAAACCAGAAAAAAAAAATTTAATATTGGGATAGTAGTTAAAAAGCATTTTTTGAAAATCTAATTTCTTAAAAAATATTAAAAAATTAAACATTTTACCATCTCGGTCAAGGTATTTTATTAATTGTTTTAATTTTTTTTCTCGAAGTAATAACGTATTTTTCATACTATATCCTAATATATTAATATAAAACACACCTGTTTGGTTAAGTTTTTATTTTGTTACTTCAAAAATCAATTTTGTAAAATAAGATCCAAAAAAGTTTTAAAGGCGCCAAAAAAACCTATTTAAATTCTATTATTATTATTATTATTATTCTTTATCTGCTATTTACAGTAAAACTTTATGAATGTTTTCCAATTTTTGATTCTTTCTGAAAGAATAAATTTTCCTTTATTTTTTCCTGAAAGATACGTAAAGTCATAAATATTTTCTTATTTTTAAAACACATACCTTATTCTATAGTTATTAAAAATTAAGACCAAAAAACACTTTTCTAAATATGTTTTACCTTTAAGGAAATTTTGTTGGTACCCTCATTTTTATAAAAGTACCAATGCCTTTAGTAATAAGTGGTTAATATTTAGCTATATGTTTAATTTAATTAAACAAGGCTACTAAAATATTTATATTTTAATAAATTAAAAATAGGCATAAATTTTATGAATTAAACATATATTTTAGCATAGTAACTATTTACATTAAATATATTCATTCATCAATTATTTTTTATTAGCAAATTAATAGGTACTAATGTGCCTATTAATTTGTATTTTTTAATCTTTTTCATATAATTTATTATAACATATAAAAATAGTCCGTCTCTGTAAAATTTTAAAGAAGTTTTTCTATTCATAAATTGTATTGATTTTTAATTAATTTTTTTAAAATAAAAATAAAAATATCAATTATATTTATTGTCTATTTAAATAATCATCCTTTCAAAATTTCATAGAGGTTTTTTTCCCTTTCTTTAATTTTATTAACTTTTATATTAATTTTAAAAAAATATAAAATATAAATATAAATCATATTTATTATATATTTAAATAATCATCAAATTTTTATAGAGATTTCTTTTCTCGCTTAAGAATTTTATTAATTTTTTAATTAATTTTTTAAAAAATAAAAATAAAAATATGTGAATCTTGTCATCTAAATGTTGAGCATATAACTCCAAGG
>WOFL01000227.1:0-11645 GCA_012978445.1 Dipteryx alata
AAATAGTAATATATCTTTATGATAATTTTGTGTAATCAATTAGTTATTTAATTGAGAAATAATCTTAAATTTTGTTTTTTAATTAAAATTAAGAGTCTTGTTATTTTTAAAAATATTATTGATACATTACATTTCACTCCTCTCCTTTTATACAATTTTTATTTTGGAGGATTTTCATGCATTTTCAAAATTTCCTTCCTTTATTTTTCTAAAAATTTTAATTTTTTTTAAATTAAAAAATTTTGGAATATCTTAATCATTTAAATAAAGATAAAGAAATGTCCAAACATATAAAAATAGGTTAAAGACAAAAAGATAAATATGAGAATATTTATTGCTTAATCTTTTATATTCTTTTTCTATCCCATCATTGTTTGCAAATTCTTTCACTTCTTCCCTCCTTCAAACTCTCACAATTAGCCTTGAGGTATGTTTGGATCAAAGGAAAAATTAGAAGAAAATCTTGTGTGGGAAAAGGGGGAAGTATATATTTTTGAAAGGGCCAAAATTATATTTTACAAAAGAGAAAATAAAAAGCCGAAACCTCAAAGGCATCTTTGCAATTTTTGAAAGTTTTGCAAGGTATATGTAACTTTGCCTTTGGTTTGAATTGTAGGAGAATTGAAGGAAATGGAGAGGAGGAATAAGCTTATTTTAAAATTTTAAGTTCAAAATAAGACTTTCCTTCCTATTCTTTTCCATCTATTCTCTTCTATCTGAACATAGCCTCAAGTTTAAGTGTTTATCCAAGGTTCAAATTTGAGTAGTAAAGTCAGAAACCATGAATTATAAACTATATGACCGACCGTTTGGTCCTTTCTTGCCATACTATATAATATAAGAGTTGAGGAATAATATTAGGAGTTATTTTCTTGATTAAAATTAGAAGTATATATAGGTATAGGTTTATTTCTATAGTCATAGAAACGTCTATTGAATCTAAGAATGTCAGGGGATGAATAGGGAGAAAGGGGTGGACAAGGCATCTAACACCTTATGTGTAATATCCCATTCTCGGTCAAGGGGGGCCAAGTCAATACAATTATGGCCAGAACCTGTAACATGGAAAACTATATTATATGATATATATAGATTGCTGGACGTGGAGCACAAGAGAAGAGGATATCGTGAGGTGCAAGTGACTTTATGTGCACAGCAAGAAACAGTCTTGCTGGAGAAGAAAAGTCCCAGCCAGCTGTTACATTTATTCTTGGAGTGATGTGAAAGTAAAGTGCTGGCCAAGCAAAGGCAATTATATATATATGCACACGGCCGGGAGAGGCAAAAGGATGCAGTGCCTACCTACTAAATAGGACACGGCCAAGAAGGAAAAAAAAAAAAGACTGCTAGCCGACGCCAAGAAAAGAGAGAGAGGGAGACAAGAACCCAAACCTTACACCAAAGAGAAAGAGAGAGAGAATAAATAACCAGAAACATGAAAGGAAGGTGAGGAAAATAACACAAAAACAAAACCAAAGGGAGAAGGAGAAAAGGAGCAAAAACACAACAAAAAGCAAGGAAGAAGGCCAAAGCCAATTAAGGTGAGTCCTTTTGACTCACATAGGATGCATTAGAATTTTCCTTCCTCATATAGAGTTACATCTTTACGATTTAATTGATTACAAAGATTGAGTTCTAACATCAGTTATGTTTGAACTTAATCAATAAGAGCGGTTCTTAAATAGTTCTTGTCATGGGCATGTTTAATTGAGAATTTTATTTTATTCCATGCATGTCTATGTTTCATTGAACCTTGGGAAGTTATTAGAATATGCTTTGCATTTATATTGGTCACAGCTTTTATAGCATAATTGATAAGTGAATTTTAGTATGATATGTCACTGAGTATAGTAGTCCATGCTATAAAGTTTATATAGAGAAGAGGAGAATGAACTAAGAGAAGAAATCTCCTTTGGGGTCATATTTGTATGAGCCAAAGAAAGAGAGAAACCGAGAGGGGATGGCAGAGAGAGAGAGAAAGAGAAACAAAACAAAAACAAAAAAAAAGATTATTTGTACATAGGTGGGTTTCGGTCAAGGAGGAGGATTGAGAAAATTTCCATCATCCTGTGAATCTCAGCCAAAGTACCACGGTATTGTGTACGTGGGTGTGTTCTTAATAGCCAAGATAAATAGTGGGTTCAGTTTAGTCGAAGAGGAGAGCATAAAACAAAAAAATAAAAACGATAGTGAATTCGGCCAGTTGGACTTAGAAGGAAAGGAAGTGTATTAAAATGATATATATAATGAAGTCTTGGCCAAGTTTTAATACAGGAAGGAGAGAATTGAGATTTCAAAATATTATATATATATTTTCGGCCACGATCCAAGAAGAAGAGAATGGGAAATTTTAAAATAGGATATGAGTTTGGCCAGCTTTTTTTTGGAGGAAGCAATTGTGAAAATTTAAAATATCACATGAGTGAATCTCAGCCAGCTTTGAAGGAGAATTGATCCAAACTAGATTATATTAAAGATGATACAATGTTGCATTGTATCCCTTAGCAGCGTGACCTTAGCAAAAAAAAAAAAAACAATGAAAAAGGGAAATGAGAAAAATGTGAGCTAGCTTGACTCTTTGGCCAAGGAATTGAAATAATAAAATATATAGACACAGTATGATTCTCAGTCAAGCCTATTTCAGGAGGAAGATTGATCTAAAATGTAAAATGTATTATATTACATGTAATAGCCAAGAGAAATTAGGATTCATATGAATCCCATGGCCACTTACGCTCCAGGAGATATTAGATATAGGAGCCAAGATAAAGTAGGATTCATATGAATCCTGTGGCCAATTACGCTCCAGGAGAGATTATATATAAGATAAATTAGGATTCATATATATATATGACTCCCGTGGCCAATTACGCTCCAGGAGAAAGATTGATCTAAAATATACTATATTATCTGGTACCATATATCATGACAATCTCCCTTAGAGTCTGACATGACTTGGGAAAAAGATAATAAGCATAATAAGAAAATAGTATAAATATATATAGAAGCATGACTTGGATAGAAAAAGATATATACGTGTATATGTCTCAAATTTCATGTGAGACGAACGTTGAAAACATCTATGTGTACGTGTCTCCAGTGTCAGAGTGAGACGGAAGTGTATGTGTCACAAATCACATAATGAGAGGTATGATGAAATATATACGTATGTCTCCTATTTCATTGACTTGGCCCCCCCTTGACCGAGAATGGGATATTACATCAAGTATAGCTCGTAATAATCTATCTTTCCACACAAGCAAATTGAAGATTCTTTTGTTATTTGAGGTGTTAATTTATTCACTAAAATATCACCCATCTCTACTCAAGATTTTAGGATCACAATTTTATTTTTGTCCGAATTTTGAAAAAGTTTTAATTTATAATTTTTTGTATATTACTCATATCCTTTATTACTAATAAAATTTCAATAGTTTAATTAAATATTTAAATTTTAAAAAGATACAAAAAGATTTGAAATCAAAATTTGATAACTGTATATTATATTTATTATTCTTTATATTATATTCTTATAAATTTATTTCACTTTATATTATTGATTCCTAAAATAAGCGTCTAATAGATTTAATGTAATATAAATATTATCTATTAAAAATAATATAATTAGTATTGTATCAACATCAATTCTAATAGGATAGACAAATCCAGACTAGAAAGATAAGTAGGGTACATATTAATGATTAATTAAATATATCGTTTTAATTGTACTTTCACTTCAATGCCCATATAGGAGAATCACATGAACGTTTTCGTTTGTATTCTGTATGTAATCCAACCTTTCTTTTGGAGAACGGATGAGTGGATGATGCCGAAGGATATATAGTTCAAGGAATTTATAGGAAGAGATTGGGCAGATTAAGCCATAAGCAGATTTAAATAAATTTCAAAGCAAGTTAGTGGGTAGCCTCTGCTTCATTTACAGAGAGAGAGAGAGAGAGAGAGAGAGATATTAAAAAAGATGAAATAATATTGATTATATGAAAAAATACATGCATTTAACTGAAATATTTTTATTAACGTACTTGAATATTAGTGTTATTATACTAATTTTCAGTCATTTTATTAACAATAAAAATTTTGGAAAAAATAATATGTTATTAATTTTTTACCATGAGAGATAAAATAAAATATTTTTTTATTTTAAAGTAAAAATTAAATTTTTTAAAATCCTGTGGGTCAAAACCAACAAATTAATAGATATATTTCTTTATGAATAAAATACAACAGATCAACTTCAATTATAGAACAAGATTCAAAGTTTAGCAATTTTGATTTTGTGAATTCATCAAATCAAACTGTGCATATATACATGCATAATTTAGTTAATTTAGATAATCATATTGCACGTAGTCCTTAATTAAAATGATATATAATAAAAAATTGATATATAAAATGAAATGACATATAAATAAACAAATACTTACCAAAAAAATATTGCTATAAATACATTGAACAACGTATCCTTCACAATCATATTCATATTCATATCCAATTTCTGCAAGAAAATAATCAAGCAAAAAAATGAGGTCCCCAAACCCAAACCTCGTGAAGATCTTAACCACAAATTTCTTCACGTGCTCAAGCTCTAGCATTTCCATTTCCCTATCCCAGAACTCCTCCTCAGGACGTCTTCCTCGAGGTGCACAACCTAGCTCGCTCAGAGGTTGGCGTTGGTCCAATCTCGTGAAACGACACTGTTGCCACCCCTAATCACGATAAGTCCATAGACAAATCCTAGCACTAAAATTAACAAGTGAGTGATGTTTAACCATAACGTGTTCAGTAATAATATTAATCATCATCTTAAACTAAAACCAAAATGAATGCTATGCTTTAATTATTTTGATGTCTATTTAATCTTAATTTTATAAAATATAATACTGATTATTCTACTGCAAATAAAATAATTTAACAGTAAACTCTTGTCATTGCATTGTTGAAGTCTTGGTTATTTAATATTAAGAAACTGGGGACGAAGTGCTGGATTTGCGCTGAAAAGGTCAGCATGATTAGCTGTATATGCTTTACATCGTCGTCAGAGCATCTGCCAGTGACCGGGACAGCTTAGATGTTGTTGATGAAAATTTGCGAGATTTGGAAGAAATAAGATTTTAATAATTTTCATACATATTTGATAAATATAATATAGCACAGAAATATTAATAAAGAAAAAATTAATAAACAATAACATGCTAACAATCACATGTCTATGTTTACTTCAAATGATAAAATAATTTTATTATTAACAAAAATATATAAAAATATCATAGAATTTATAACTTAATCTAGATTTAAATTTTTTTGTACACCCTTCATCATATTTCAAAAAATTTTAAAAAATTCTTTTGTCTCTTTTTGTCACTTTTACATCTTTTTCATGTTTGGCATACACTTAAATGATTAATTTTATTTTTATCAAAAGTCTTAACAAATTTTTTAAATTTTGCATATTACTTCAAATCATTTAAATTTACATAAATTATTAAAAGTATTTATTAAAAATAAATAAAACTAAAATTTTAATCAAGATAAATGAGTCAATTATTTCAACAATTTGAACTAGAACTAAATTTCATAAATGGAATCCGCTTAAAGGAACGATGCCAATTCAGCTAAACTAATTATGCTGAATTTGTTCTCATTCTTAGTAAAAATCAACCATAGAGCAGCATATATAAATAATAGTAGGAAAATTAATTTCAGTAAGTACCATGCAAATACAGCAACTCAGATATTAAAGACGATCAAGATAATACTTCTTAGGATAACCATCCTCGTAGATTTTGAGATGTTGGTCTTTATGATGTTGCATTGTCTTCTTATCTCTAATTGTTCGTGCAAGTCTCTTGTACTCTTCCTCATAGTAAGGTAACTTCCGTGAGTTTTCTCTAAACTCTGTTTTCTTAGCATTGGTTTCATTATTATGCCACCAGTGTTGCGAAGCAACACAAATAGCAAACAAAAAACTAATTAGACGAGAACAACCATATATTATAGTAATGTAAAAGAAAGTTAGGCAAAACATAATGTCCTTAGGTAACGCTATTAATAGTATTCAATGCTCCAATCAGAACGTAAAGTAATTTTACTCATATTTGTCACATAAAATACATTTCATGTGCACTTATGCGAGTAACTCAATGGCACTATATCAAAAGTTGTCTCCTTTTCCCCAAAAAAAAAAAAAAAAACCTTAAGTTAATAGCATCATGATAAAAATAACAACCGTAATATAGCGCTAACAATTAGTTTGGTCATATGACCAAAACAAATGCCATAATTTAAGAACATCCATGATGTGGAAGCCATGAGGCATTTTATGTAGCTCATAAATTAGTATGGGAGGAAGATTATTTCTAAAGTAAATTGAGGGAAGTAACAGTTCACTTGATCATCCTTGCTTTAGAATAATAGCTTCAGCCTGTCGTACACAGGTCGAGTTGCAGATAAATATTTGTCATCAATGTAGAAAAGGTACCAGATTCAAGGCAACAAAGTATAGATATGTAATATATTACCAACCATCAGTTTGGTCATGTGAAAAAAAATAAATAAATAAATTAGAAACATAAATGATGTGTTGAAGCTATGGGACACCTTATGGTGTGTTTGAGGATTTGGAAGGAAAGGAAAGAAAATGAATTAAAAGAAAACGAACGATAAGGAAAAAGAGAAACATGAATGGTTTTTGAATATTTAACCTTTTCCTTATTTGAATGTTTATTATTCTTTCAAAATTTTTCAATTTGGACAAACTTTCAATTTTTTACAAAAATCTAAAGAGATGGGTATTAGAAGATTTTTTAAAAAATCCCCAGTCACTTTCTCTAGTTTTAAAAAATTCTCAAACAAGGAGAAGCTTTATGTTAAATCTTTTTGTTCCTCATCTAAACGACACCATAACTCATAAATTAACATGGGAGAAGGATGAGAGGAAGATTGTTTTTAAAACAAATTAAGAGAAATAAGAAGGGCTTTTTTGGAAAAGCTCGTGAAAAAAATTATAAAATTTTTGAAAGAAAAAATTATATTATATTTAGATATAATGTTTAAAAAATATTTTAAAGTAACAGAAGAACTTTTAATTTCATTGAGATAAAAGAAAATAAGTGCTTTTTAGAATAAAAAGAAGATGAAATATAGGATGTGGTTATAGTTTGTAAGAAAATAAAAAAGAAATGAGATATAACTTTTAATAAAGAAAATAATTATTTGTGTCTAAAAATTATGTTAAAATCTATTTTTCTTTTTTTTTAAAACAAAGTATAATTGACTTCCAAAAGAACGATAATTGAATTTTTTTTTAGTTTGTATTCAAATACAATTAAAAACTATTTCAAAATTTAATTTTCAATAAAAGTGTTTTTAGAAAAATAAAAATGGATTCAAACGAACCCTCCTTGCTTGAGAGGCTTGGCCCCTCACAGATAAAGATTTGTCATCTATGTAGGAAAAGTAGTGGAAAACCATGGACGTGATTTGCTTTGTTGGGTTCCATGAATTCTTTCAACCGCATGCTTCATGTAGGAATTACCATCTTGTTAAGGATTCAAATGACATGTCCTTTTCAAGGATGTGTTTTCTCTAACACCCAACGTCTAACACAATTATAGTTAAAGTTTTCAAATTATCAAGAAATAACAAATTAAAATAATATAAATTTCCAAATTACGAAAAACACCAAATTCATGATATTTTAGTTGCATTGAAAATATGAGATAAGTGTCGTAGAGATAGCAAAAAGAAGAAGAAAGTTTATTATTAAGGAAGACCTAGACTTACTCGTAGAAGCAAAATTATTGACGGAGTGATGGGTCCCAAAATAAGAAATTCTTAAATTAATTATATAATATAAAACCAAATATTGCTGCAAACCATATGATACCATTGTTGCTCATAGGGGGACAATTGTTGCTCCAAGCCACGAGCAGGTTAGTGGGGTGCTCTTTTATTTAGTTTCATATGAAGAATTTAAATTTTAAAGAATATTAAAATATTCAACTAAAATTAAAAACTAAACAAAAATCAAATTGCCCCGATCGGAGGCCACTAAATAAACAATAAATTTCAGAGTACTCTTGTAGTATACCAAAAAAGACACATAACCTCCTCATAAAATAATATTAATAATAATCTTTACACAGTATCCTTGTACGTATATTTTGTAAGGCCAAACATGTGGTATGCTCATTAATCACAGTCGAAAAAGACAAAGCTAAGTCCACTAGATGACGAGAAGACACAAACCTGAGTCAAAAACGAAAAGATAAACCCACTAAAAAAGAAGAAAAAAAACTAAAAAACAAAAATAAAATAATAAAAAAATAAAAAAGAGAGCAAAAATGTAAATCCACTTGAACATTAGCGTGGGAAGATGGCTTTCGGTCCAAGTGGGGTGATGTGGGGGCCTCGGACATACGTTGAATATTGCTATGACTAGAAACTTGTACATTTTGACTATGAGAGGAATCTGATTATACCAACTCATGTTTAGAATGCCATGAGAATATAGGATCCTTGATACTTGCAACCCAAAATTTTTCACATTCTCGGGCATCCTATGAGTCTTGAATTAAACAAAAATAACACTAGACTGTCTACCAGGCAGACGGTTCCTAAATTGTATGCTTATTTTGAGTGAAGAGCTAGATTACTATTTCTTCTGTTACGTGCTAAACAGAATAGATATGGATGATGTTGCCCTGTCTTCACAAAAGTTGAGCCCTCTAAGAAGACATCCTTTGGAAGTTCCCCTTTGTCATTCCATGTCTTTATTTTTGTCTCTAGTTGCAAAACATCTTCATTGACATCTAAAATGATCTGCTGCAATTGCAAGACCCCACCACAGCCCAAAAGCTGGATTCCCAGTAAGCTGCTTTTGGCATGCTCTAGCCATCTTCGAGCGTATCTATGCCTGGCCCTGACCATGTGATGTAAAATCCTGTGTCTTCATTCTCCCAAATGACATCAAATTATTCCTCTTACAAATGAATGGTTAAGTTTTCTAAATTTTGAAAATGATAATCAAGAAAAATTTCAGCAAGTCACTTACCTGTTTGTCAAATTGAATATTTGGATACTTTAATCTTTACTAATACACTTAAAGATTCCATTAATATACATCATGCCCGAATACAAGCTAAGCCTAGCAAGCAACTTAACTTAAGTCCATAGAAGTTAGTCCAGCACCGACGCTGATGCCTTCTGTTCAGAATCTGAGGAACTAACCTCCCATTATCTCATAACAAACTACAACAGTACTTTCAGTCTCACGATTTCAAAATATAGCGACCCACATCCACTTTCGGGAAAAAACAAGATGAGCCCAACAACAGTAAGATCATAGTTTGGAAGGAGATCATGATATATGGAAAAGAACATGAAAAACGGTAACCTTATTGGCAGTATTAACAATAAAGTTACTGTAAATGAGAATTTTTTTTTTTTTGAAAATAAGAAGATAGAACATCATTGCAAACAATATTTCTATTGAATTTCCTACCTTTTTTTCCTTCTATTTTGTGTTGTTTAATTAAAGTAAATTAAAATGACAAAAAAAAATTACAGAATTGTATGCCAAAGCATAAAAATTATTTTTATGCCAGACTGATGCCCTTCTTATAACTCCAGTTAGTAAGGCTCTACCTTTTTAGGGAAAGAGTGCAACATGCTACCTCTTTTAGCTACAGCCTGTAAACAGTATAGGATGACAAATGTATATGTAATTATGTATTTATTTAATTTAATGGTTCATCCATTTGACGGCAACTCCGCATGCATGAGTGCTCCTTATGACTTTCCGTTGATAAGGGCTTAGACGATAGGATCATACTGCTTTTTCATATATATTGCTTCAAAACACTGTTGGCTTCGTCGTTGAACAGAAAGCAAAAGAAATTCAACAGAATATGATTGCTTTCCATAAACATAATAGAAAATGGTGAATTAATCAGAATAAACATAATTGAACAGAAAATAAACTCTAACCTTGAATGATGAATCGAACAAAATATAGACTTGAACAAAGCAAATCATTTGAAATATTGCTTTCGATAACCTTGATAGAAAATGTGGTGTTAGCCCAAGGATTTTTAATAGGATTGATTAGTGATGATTACAAATCATTTTAATTTTTATGACAATGATTAACTATGCTTAATCTTGGTTAAAAGGCCATTTTGTAGATTTATATCACAACAACTGAACTTTATTGATGAATATCAATGTACAAGACATTATACAACTTGGAATACATGAAGTTTGATGTTAAAGCTGCTGTACAACACAACCAGCCCAAGTACAATTTGAATTTATACATATTTGAAGACTTGAGGCAAAGAATGAAGTGATAAGCTGCTGTATGAAGTGAAGGACTGAAGAACTATGAAAAAACTAGCTTCAAGGACATGCATATGATGAAGATATGTCTGTCTCTTGCTCTTGGATGCTAACTTAAGGATCTGGAATCTCACAAACATGAAGATAGGACTTCCAACATCCAGAAAAGATAAGTATCTGAGTGTTTGGATCAACATGCTCATGATAAGTTGAGTCTGTTAGGTCTGCTGGGTTCGAGGTAGTATACTACCTCTTATGTTCTGAAAATCCTGATGCTGTAAGAATGTATAGAAAAGCTGCTGTAAAAGTTGATTCACACTGTCCAAGGTTCGAGGTTACTTTGCAACAGTCAAAACTGTGTACAACAGTCAAGAATGAAAAGACAAGACACATGAGACAAAAGTCAAAAAGTATTTTAAGGATGTGTTATTCAAAGACAGCTATGAAAGTGACATGACAGCACCAGTTTTAAGGTTGCAACAGTCATAAAGTTAACTATAAAATCTATACAGCATATCTATATGAACAAGATAAAGAAATATTGAGAAACAAGATATATTCATATAGTGTTCTTGAGCTTTAACTTATATATTCATTTTAAAATTTTGTGAGCTTTCATTGTTGTAAATCTACTCTGCTATAAGAGTGATTATCATTCATTTTTTTGTAAAACTAGTCCGTGTGGCTGTTGTGTCTAGCTTAGAGAGGCTAGTGTTGAAGAAATACTACTCGATTCTAGCTTGGAGAGGCTAGCATTGAAGAAAACTACTCGGTTCTAGCTTGGAGAGTCTAGTGTTGAAGAAATACTACTCGATTTTAGTTTGAAGAGGCTAGTGTTGAAGAAATACTGCTTATTTCTAGCTTGGAGAGGCTAGGATTGAAGAAACACTACTTGTAACTAGCTTAGAGAGGTTAGAGTTGAAGAAATACTACTCAAATAATAGTGAAAATCTTAGCTTGGCTGGGGACTAGATGGAGGTTCTATTATTAGGGGTCAAACCAGTATAAATATATGTGCACACTATTCTTATCCCTCTCTGTTTAAATTTCTATTCTGGTTTTTATATTAAGGTAGTATACTACCTCTTAACTAATATTTAAAATTTCAAACTTCAGTTTTGTAAAATTTTAAATTGGGCTTAGGCTTAATTTAACTCCCTTCTCAAGCCTATTCTTACTATTAATTGGTATCAAAGCTTGACCTCAAGGTTAAGCATAACAAGCTTAGAGGAGAAGATCCAAGGGGAGACTAATTATGTCAAATATTATTTCATACAATCTATTAG
>WOFL01000228.1:0-11614 GCA_012978445.1 Dipteryx alata
CTTATACATATGTACGTAACGTTAAGAGAAATCTTTTTTACACCATTCTGTACACCTTTTTTCATTCGAGTGAAAAAATGAGAGAAAGTGTCTGTTAGAAAGCGTGTTTCTCTTATTTTATTATTTAAAAGAGAAATGTTGTACAAATAATATAATTTAACAACAATGTTATTTACACACTATTTATATTATATCATTTGTACATCACTTTTTTTGGGGGTTGGTAAATACAACCAAAAGAATGCACTTTTTAACACATATATTCTCTTTTATGTTTTACTCAAAAAACTTTGGGGAATAATGTAAAAAAAAAAATGACGCGAAACAAACATTACTCTAATACTGTCGATTATAACGTCAGCGGCGCATATTATTGAAATACCGCAAAAGCGTATAAATGGCCACTCAATTTAAAGACCGAGTCAACATAGATACGCTGATGACAGGGTTAGAATTTGAATGCGCAAGACTAATTATTTCACGTTCTAACCAGAAAATAGCTTGTCCATTCATAACATGTCCCATGATGTGATTTGCTAAGCCTACTACCACACAATTAGATATTTTGGCTCAAATAGCATTATCCGTTGGACCTTCGTGGATCACTAAAATAAAAAAGTTTGATTGTTGACATAAATTTAACATTTTCAACATAAATACAAGGAAAGTCTAATGTAGCTTTGTTTTTCACAAATAAATGTACGAAGGTAAGTCTATCACGTAACCAAAAGCTAAATTCATGTGTAAAGCTATTGACATTGAAGTAATCTTCCTGCACTAATTTCTTCGTACATTGATTAAGCCGTCAAAGTTGGTTGATTTATTTATTTGATCCATCATTAACGTGTTTTTTTTTCTTTTGTTCCCCTTTTTTTAGAATCATCAATATCTTTAATTAAATAAACACTGTTTTAGCACGAATATATATTACAAATTGAAAATAATGGGAAAGTTGCGTGATGCCAAAAAACTAGAAGATCAATTTCAAACTTAAGGTGGTAAGCGAATTAAAATAGGAAACTCCTAATTACAAAATGCCAATAGGGAACTACCAATGTGAAAAATGTCATTTTCTTTAGCTGTCAATCGTAGAAAAACTTGACAGGAAAAAGTTGACAAGCAACCTTGGCCCAAGTGCTTGTCTCCATGAGAAGTGGAATTATCAGCGTCCACTTGTAAGTCTCTACTTCTACTAGTACAAAATCTTGGCAGCAGTCCAATACACACTATTATTAAGCTAATAAAACCCACAGTTTAGGTTGAGAATAGATAGTTAAGTTTCTTTTTCTTTTAAGAAAAATAGTAACAATAGATTACTCTATTTAAAATTATCGATCATGTGATGCCAGCGATAGGCCTGATATCTCAAAAAACCATGCAAAAGCTCACCTGAAGAATTATCTTTAAAGGAGATTGATATGGTATCCATCTCTTCTTCTAAAGTACCGGTACTCTGAGATGAATTTTCAAAAAATTATTAATTATTAGTTTGATTTTATGAATTTTAAATATTTATTATAAAAATTAACATTAATAAATGTTTGATATTATCAATAGAATTTAATTAACATATGTAAAAGTTCTTTACACTATCTTTTAATTATATAATGACACGTCTCAAAAATATTAGATTATAATAAAAATTAATTAAAATGTTAAACATATGATAAAACATGATTAAATAATAGTATAACATTTTTATATAAATAATAGATCAAAATTAAATTCTTATTGATACCTTAAAAAAATAAGAAAAAATAATAAGTTTTTGTTTTTTAAGTATCAGTATTCTGATACATTCAATAAATTTTTTAACTATTTGTTATAAAAAATAATAACTAATAAATATTTTATAATAATTTATCTAAAGTACCGATATGAAATTTAAAATAAAAACTTCGGATACCCAATTCCTATTTGTCAACCAATTTGAAACAATTCTAGAGGATAACGTTCAACATCACACAAACAAGTTTATGATGAACTTTGAAAAGTGTAAGTGGCCTCAAATAATCTGATTTCAGAGACGCACTCTTCTTTTGCTCTATGATGATTGCATGATTTGGCCGAGACGGGTAATAATTTCAAAACAATCCTTACCAAAAAGTGATTAATCATGCAGATAGGCATTAAGCATTGGCAAAAGTAAAAAGTGCCCCATAAAAGTGGTAAAGTACCGCACCACAAATTACTAAAAGACATATGTTGTCGGAGAGTTTAACCGTCCATTAAAATCGCCAAAGCACATTACAAATAAAAAGCTCATCAATGATTGGATATTATTATCATTATGGACTAAGAAGTGACAAACAATTTATTTATAAGTATATATATGTACATATAGATATATAGATATACAAATGTTTATATTTAAAAAAAAAATAAAAGTATAAATTAAGGACACATTTAATTTTAGAGAAAGGTATGAAAAAAGTTTATCTTAAAGAAAAATGAACTTGGTGATTCCACAAAGGATGGGACTTGCTTACAAAAATTGTATTGTATATAATATTATCCAAATTATTAGGATAGATTAAATTATTAGATTAATATATTATTATATTTAAAATATTCTACAATTTGAATTAAGTCTATACTTTAAATTATTTTATAATAAATATAGAGCATAATTTCAATAATAATAACAAAATAATTGCATTAATGTTTTATTTTTTAAAAAAATGGTAGAAATCAATGACATATTTAATTTAAGATAAGGGTATGAAAGAATATAATTTTGGAGAGAAAAGATAAACTCAATGATGTCACATGGAATGTGACTTACTTGTAAAAAATGTATTTTATATAGTATATATAGATATAGATTTATATATCTCCATAAAAGGTACAAATGTAGTATTCTAATATATATTTTTAATATAAAAATTACATAAATAATTTACTATTTACATTATAGGATTTTTAGTATTACCATTATTTGATTATATTCTACAAAATTTTAAGCATAATTGTCTAAATTCATATAAAAAAATTTTTATAAATAAGGCTACATTTTATATTAAAAGACTCTTAGAAAATTATACTATCTAATTCATTTTTATTAAAAATCTTTGAACCTAACTATAATTTATATTAAAACTTCAAATAGATAATTCTACAATTTATATTAAAAATTTACATAAATAATTATACAATTCTGCTACCTTAATTCATATTTTATATAAAAGATTCATGTAAATAACTTAATATATAATATATAGAATTGTTATTATTAATATTTATTTAATTATTTCCTAATAAGTGTGGTGAATATATAATTTAGGTGATAATGACAAAATGATTACATTAGAATTTTAAAAAAAAATATAAATTAAGGATGTGTTTAATTTCATATAAAGATATGAAATACCCATATAGGACCCACACGCAAAAATTGTGTTTTGCATATTATTATTAAATTATTATATTTAAATTGATTCTATAATTTTAATTAATTTTAATATTAAAATTATTTTCAAATAAATATAATACATAATTGGGATAATAATGAAAAATAATCACATTAATGTTCATTAAAAGAAGTATAAAGTAAGAATATATTTAATTTCAAAGAAGAGCATAAAATAAGTTGATTTTGGATGGAAAATGACTCTAGCAATGCCCCAAGACATCAAACCCGCTTGCAAAAATTGTATCCTATATAATATTACCCAAATTATTAGATTACTAAACTAGAGTAAATTACTAAATTATTTTATTATATTATTGGATTTGAATTGATTCTATAATTTAAATTATTTAATAATAAATATAAAGCATGATTTGAGTAATAATGACGAAATAATTGTATTAATATTAGATTTAAAAAAATTCATAACTTAGTGATGTATTTAATTTTAGATAATGATATGAAATAATATAATTTTTGAGAGAAAAAAAATGAATCTAATGATGTCACATTGCTTGAGACTCACTTGTAGAAACTATATTTTATATAATATATGTATAAAAATTTATATTAGTGTTCTCTTTTTTAAAAAAGTATAAATTAAGGACATATTTAATTTCAAAGAAAAATATAAAAGAAGCTGATTTTAGCAGAAAAATAAATTTAGTGTTGCCATAAGGCATGAGACCTATTTATAGAAGTTCTATTTTATATAATATTAAACAAATTAGATTATATGAAATTATTATATTGTTATATTATTATATCTGAATTGATTACATAAATTAAACTTAAATAATACATATATAGCATAGTCTACATAATAATGGAAAAGTAATTATATTAATATTTTGTTTTTTAAAAAAATGTATAAGTTGAATACACATTCAATTCCAAATAATGCTATAAAGAATGTAGTTTTGGAAGGGGGGAAAAAGAGAAAGATTCACATAGATAGTTTTGCAATTTATATTAAAAATTTATATAAATAATTATACAATTATACTATCCTAATTCATATTTTATATAAAAAAGATTCACATAAATAATTTATTATATATTTTATAGAATTTTTATTATTAATATTTACTTAATTATTTCTTAATATGGGTAGTGTATATACAATATAGGTAATAATGATAAAATAATTGTATTAGAGTTTTAATAAAAAACTATAAATAAAATATGTGTTTAATTTCAAAAAAAGGGTATGAAATACCCATATGAGACACACATTTAAAAATTGTATTTTACATGATATTATTATATTATTATATTAAAATTGATTCTACAATATGAACTAATTCTAATATTAAAATTATTTTCTAGCAAATACAATGTATAATCAAAGTAATAATGACAAAATAATTATATCAATGTTATTTAAAAAAACATAAATTGAGAATGTCTTTAATTTCAAATAAAAGTATGAAAGAAGCTAATTTTGGAGAAAAAATAAACTTAAGGATACCACAATGCATGAGACCCACTTATAGAAATTGTGTTATTTGTAATATTACACATATTATTAAATCATTAGATAAGATTAAATTATTATATTATTATATTATTATATTATTAGATTTGAATTAATTTTATAATTTAAATTATTTAATAATAAATATAAACCATAATTTGAATAATAATGACAAAATAATTATATTAATATTTTATTCTCTAAAAAATACATAAATTAATGATATATTTAATTTTAGAGAATAATATCAACAAATGTAATGTTGGAGAAAAAATAAATTTGATAATGCCACCTGGCTCAAGACTTGCTTACAGAAATTGTATTTTATATAGTATATGTATAGATACTTCAATTAATGTTCTTTTTTTAAGAAAAAGCATCAACAAATGACGTATTTATTTTGAAAGAGTTTGAAGAAAGCTAATTTTGGAGAAAAAATGAACCTGATGATGCTAACGGCATGAGACATGCTTATAGAAATTTTGTTTTATATAATATAACACATATTATTTGATTATTAAATTAGATTAAATTATTAAATTTGAATTGACTATATAATTTAAATTATTTTATTATATATTTATATTATAATTTGAGTAATAATGATAAAATACTTGTATTAATATTTTACTTTTTTCAAAAATACATAAATTAAAAATGCATTCAAGTTTAGATAATGATATAAAGGAATGTAATTTTAAATGGAAAAAAGATTTAAATATATAATTCAACAATTTACATAAATAATTATGCAATTATACTACTCCAATCCATATTTTATATAAAATATTTACATAAATAATTAACTATATATTTTATAGAATTTTTATTATTAATATTTACTTGATTATTTCTTAACAAGTGTAGTTCAGGCATAATATAGGTAATAATAGCAAAACAAGTACATTAGTCCTTTTTAAGAAAAAACTATAAATTAAGAATGTGTTTAGTTTCTAAAAATGGTATGAAATATCTGTATGAGACCTATATTCAAAAATTATGTTTTACATAATATCTTATCCTAATGAACAACATATCTAATTATCAAGACATATTGATGGTTAAATACGTCTATGGTTGATCTTTTAGTTTTCTCAATAATAGAAATTTAGCAATTTCTATTTAATTTCTCTGAATTATTAAACTTAGATTATTTCTGTTAATCTAGCATTGGTCAGTTGTGGATACTATTTTGGTCAGCCTAAGTCAAGAAATTCATTGTTAGGATTTGAGTTGAAGTGGTCTCTCAATGATTAAGAGAAATTTCAGGATCGGTGGTCTTGATAGAAAGCAGAGGTAATTAAGGTTTAATTAGAATAAGATATTATTTAGAAAATATCTAGATTAATTAGAACTCTTAGTGAACTAAATATAGGACGAAATTATAAGGTCATAAAAGTTCTCTCAACTAGCTCCTCCCAAGCTCCCACTAAGTCCTTAGATTAAGATCATTATAAAAAGAACAACTTAAAATTGATGAAATAGAAAATAATCTTTAAAACTGGTCATTACCAAAAGTAAAGGCTAAGGAAACTTATAAAACTTCTACTTTTACTTACAAGGCTCAAGAAATAGTCTATACTATAGAATCTTTACATTCAATTGATAAACATCATGAAACTATTATCTTATTAAATCAAGATCTCATTAATAAACATCGAAAAGAAAAATTTAATCATATTCATATAGGACTAATACAAGTTGATATAAAACCTTCATATAAACTTGGTCTAGATACTCCCTGTCTAATCTTATTAAGATACACTCAAATCATGAACTTTAATGATTCAGTAATAACAGTATTAGAATCTAATCTTTATGATGGTCCTGTTTATTTAGATTGTTTTCTTAATTTTTCTATAAATCTTCATAATTCTTATACCCCAACCCCATTAGTATTAAATATTAAAGTAAAAAAAAAACATTTTCAAAGGAGTAGATCAATTAAGTGTAATATATAGAATTCATTATAAAATATTCACCATAAATTATAATTTTAAAGCTCTTAGAACATCATATAAAAATGAAACGGTTATATTAAAAGCTAATTTAGGAAAAGCAAAACTTTATACTCCTAAAAAATTGAAACATAAAAATGTAATTAGAAATATGCCAGAAAAATAAAAATTTAAAGATATTGTTCCTGCTCCTAAAATACATAAAAAATCAATAAAATCCATTATTTAAGATGGAGAAGATATCATAATAAAATTGAATAGGTCCTCATCATGCAAATCAATTTTAAGAGGAAAATCACATGTAGATTATACGTCTTCCTTGAGACAATCTGTAAATATGTCCTCTTTAAATTTATCTGGAGTAAATTTTAATTCTAATATTTCATAACCCCTATATCAAGGATCACAACAGTCTTAATCTCCTGAAATGTCTCCTACCCACTCATAAGTTATAAATATGGTCAATAGAGATCAATCATTTGAAATTAATAAAAAATAGTTAAAAGAAGAATTTATGAAAGATCATAATAAAAAAAAAAAGATATTGGTATTTTGATACTTTCTCTAAAGAAGAAACTATTAAATTCAAAGAAAAGTTTTATTCTTACTTAAATCAAACAAAATTGAATATTCATTTTTTTAAATGGTTTAAAATGTATTGTCAAAATAATAAAATTCCTAATCCTTACTTAGAAGAACCTTTCTTAAATGTTCATACAAAGATTTCAACAACTTGAAAAACCTCCAATAATGAGATCTTAGGATCAATATATCCGTCCTTAGAAATGATCAAGATTCAAACAAAAAAAAAAAAGAATAGAGGTAGATTCCTTTCTTTTTAAAGTCATTTTACATAATGAGAATCCTATAGAAAGAAAAGATATAGATAAAATTAATCAATAATTAAATTATACTAATAAAACTTTAAATATTATAGGTCAACATTTAGAAAGAATAGAAACTAAAACTATAAATCAAACCTTTTAACTCAAAATATTAATAATCATTTAGATCCACAAAGACCTATATATAAGATAATTAATGCTTCTAAAAAATAACTAAAATCAATTAATTTCAGCTCAAAAGCTAATAATACATTAGAAGAAATCAAAACAAAATTAGAAAAGCTTTTTATAACTTCCTTATCCAAACCTCTAAGAATTAATACTATATCACAAGAATCAGATTTAGAAGAATTTGAACAACAATTCTCTATTAATAAAATCAAGAGTAATTATAGATCATATGTACCAACTAGAAACTATTATTCTAGACGAACCTATCTTGATGTTTAATTTGAAAAAAAATCTTAATATGTTCCTACTCAATATTCGGGTGAAGCCATTACTGAGTGGAACATAGAGTTAATGAATAGCACGTCACAGATACCATTCAACAAATGACTATGGCTGCAACTACTTATAGAGCAAGAAATAATACTGAGCCAAAAGCCACTTCCTTAATAATTATGAGTTTCACAAGTCAACTTAAAGATTGGTGGGACAACATCCTTATTGAACAAGACATAAGTTTTATTCAACACTCAATAAAACCTGAAACCGGAGAACCTAACTCTGTCATTACTCTTTTATATGCTATAACCAAGTATTTTATAGGAGATCCTTTGAAATATCAACAAAGAATAGCAGATCAATTACTAAATTTACGTTATCCAACTATGTCTGATTACCGATGGTATAAAGATATGTTCCTTTCAAAACTTTACATAAGAAGTGATACTTTTATTGAAAAGAAAGATTTATAGTTGGATTTCCCAAGTTATTTGCAAAGAAAGTAAAAATTAATATTCAAAATCAACATAATGGCTCTATATCCTGTCATGACTTAACTTTTGGTCAAATATTGAGTTATATTATAGAAACTGGTTTACAAATTTGTACGGATTATAAACTTCAAAATAAATTATGAAATGAATCCAAAGGTTGTAGAGAATTAGGTGATTTTTGTCATTAATATGGAATAGAAGGAGTAAAAGTTCCTAATAGGCATAATGAAAAGAAAATTTTCCAAAAAACCTTTCCTAAGAGAAAATTTATCAAAAAATACAAAAATAAGAAAAGTACTCAAGAAATTCAACCTTCTAACTTAAAACAAAAAGAAGTTAAAACCTTAAAAAATTTTAAAAATGTAGTCTATTATAAATGTGGGAGATTTGGTCATTATGCAAAAAATTAGGAAACTAAACAATAAATTAACAATTTAGAAATAGACAAAAAATTAAAGAAAGATTTATTAAACATTATGATAATAGATAATGACGGTAAAAATTCTGAAATTACTATAGAAAGCGATCAAGATGTAATTTATAATATTTAAGAAAGTTCAAAAAGTGAGTCAATAAGTTCATTAGAAGAAAACTATTAAGGCCTATAATTATCTAATTGTCAAAATTATAAATCTATTAATGTTATCACTAAAGATTAGGGCTCAGCCTTAATCCTAATAATAGAAAAAATATAAGATCATATCCTTAAAAAAGAATTTATTCAATAGTTAAAAAATATAATAGATGAAGAAGAATAACAACAAAATTATTGATGTATGATATAAAAGATGTTTTTGACAAATTTAAACCTATTATCAATACTCTTATAATTGTTCAAAATTTAAAAAATGAGATACAAGAATTAAAGAAAGAAATTCAAATTTTAAAATAAAAGGATTTAGAATTAGAGTTACAATTATTAGAAATAAAAGGAAAACAGCTTATAAATTCTCAAGAAGAAAACTCAAAAGGTAATTAAGATAATTAAGATTCTTAAGGCTCTTATTTAAACGTATTAAATCAAGTAATATTCATAAATGGTATTGTAAAATAAATTTAGTTGTCAAAAATGAAACATTTTCATTAATAACTTTAATTGATTCAAGTGCATATCTTAATTATATTCAAGAAAGATTGATTCCATCAAAATACTATGAAAAAACTAAAGAAGCATTAAGTAGTGCAAATAGATCAAAGTTACTTATTAAATACAAACTTTCAAATGCAAAAGTTTATAAAGAGAAAATTTGTTATAAAACTTCATTTGTTTTAATCAAAATATAAATGAACCCTTAATTTTAGGAACTCCCTTCTTTACTTTATTATATCCTTTTAAGGTTACTTAACAAGGGATCATTATTAGGCCAATAGAAAAAGAAATTTGTTTCGAATTCATAAGAACCTCTCATATAAAAGAATTAAAATATCTTCAAGATAGTTTAATATCAAAGATAAATCTAATTAAACAAAAACAAAATCAAATCAATATGCCAAATAAAGAAATTCATTATAAAAAGATTGATGAATAATTAAGCAATACAAATATTCGGGAAAAAAATAAAATTATTACAAGAAAAATTTCAAAAAGGAATATGTTCAAAACATCCTCATACCTTTTGGGATAGACATATAATATCCTTACTATATGAAGATGGTTTTCATGAAAGTAAAATACCTATAAAAGCAAGATCTATTCAAATGAATTAAGAATATTTAGAATACTATAAAAAAGAAATCCAAGAGTACCTGAATAAAAAGTTAATTTGACCTAGCAAATCTTCTTGGAGTTGTGCTGGATTCTATGTCATGAATTCCTTGGAATTTGAAAGACGAGCGTTGTCATTAATTATAAATCCCTCAATAAAGTTTTTAAATAAATAAGATATCCAGTTCTTAGTAAAAAAGATTTAATTAATCGACTTTATAAAGTCTCAATATTCTTAAAATTTGATATAAAATCTGAATATTATCAAATTCAAGATGCGGAGGAAGACCAATATAAAACAACATTTGTTATACCTTTTAGTTATTACGAATGGAATGTTATACCATAAGGATTAAAAAAAATGCTCCAAATGAATTTTAGCATATTATGAATGACATTTTTAATCCTTACTCAAAATTTACTATAATATACTTAGACGATGTTTAAGTATATTCTAACTCCCTAAGCTAACATTTTAACCATTTAAATACTTTTCTTAATATTATCAAAGAAAAATGATTGGTAGCGTTAGTAAAGAAAATGAAACTATTCCAAATGAAAGTTAGGTTCCTAGCATTTGAAACGATAACCCCTATTAGTAGATCAATAAAATTTGTAGACCAATTTCCTGATGTTATTAAAGTTAAGAAACAGTTATAAATATTTTTAGAAGGAGTTAATTATATCTCTAATTTCATTCCCAACCTTAAAATCATTTGCCCTTTATTCAAAAGAATAAAGAAAAATACCCTAGTTGGAATGAAGAAATAATTAAGACTGTTCAAAAACTTAAAAAGTATGGTTAAAAGACTTCCCTGTTTAGGAATTCTTGATCTTGAATCCTTCTTGATAGTAGAAACTGATGCTTCTAAAAATGGCTATGGAGCTGTCCTTAAACAAAAATCACCAAAATCTTCTAAAGAACAAATAGTTCAATATCACTCTGATATATGGCAAAACTCTTAATTAAATTATAGTATTATCAAAAAGGAAATGTTAGATATAGTACTATATATCATGAAATTTTGAGATAATCTTTTCAATAAAAGGTTTTTACTCAAAATAGATTGTAAAACTACAAAAGACGTTTTATTAAATGATGTCAAAAATCTTGTTTCAAAATAAATTTTTTTAAGATGGCAGTTCTTATTATCTTGTTTTGATTTTGAAATTCAACATATTTATAGTTCAAAAAATTCTTTACTTAATTTCCTTACAAGAGAATTCTTACAGGGCAAAAGATCTAAAGGGTATCCCACTAATACTCATAATGACAAAC
>WOFL01000229.1:0-11608 GCA_012978445.1 Dipteryx alata
TTGACTTTGAAAATATAATATACTCAACTACCCATACAAAGGGCGTATGATTTTAGTTATATCAGATCTTATAAAAGTGATGAGAAGATTAATAATGACATCACACACCATTAATTTTATATTTATATAAATTTTTTATATAATTCACATGATTTTTAATTATTATCACTATTTATTTTTTATTTTTATTTTTATTTTTCTCTTCCTAGCCTGTTTTTTCTATCACCATCAATGATTCATGATATTTATGTAAATTATGTGAAATGGATGGTATTAGCAATTATCACTTCTCCATCACACACTTGATTGAAGTTGATTAAATGAAATAAATAAATATTACAAACTTTTTTCTTGTGATGGTAAAATGCCTATCAAAATAAAGAAAAAATTTTATCAAACAATTGTAAATACTTTAATATTAACCTGTCAAAAACTGAACACGAGTTTGGATATTCTAACCAATATTTATATAAAAAAATATTTATTTGTTATATCTATTTCACATATTAGTTTTGTATAATTTTTATATCAAATAACTTTTAAATGTAATTTTTTTAAATATTTTGATTATAAAATTTTACCTTAGCGCGAAAGTCATGTAGTGATTGATGTATTTTTTACAATAAAATTAGCCCTCTAGTCTTGTTTTACAACGTTTAAAACTTTTCGTAATAGGATTATTAGATAAGATTATCAAATTATTAAATTTAAATTGATTCTATAGTTTAAATAAATTTTATGACTTAAATTATTTTTTAAAAAATACAGTGTATAATATAAGTAATAATGAAAAGTAATTGCATTAATATTTTTTAAAAAAAAGCATAAATTAAAGAATGTTTAATTTAAAAAAAAGGTATAAAAGAATATAATTTTTGGAATAAAAAATAAATTTATTAATATCACATGAAACAATTTGCAAAAACTATATTTTATATAATATGGATAAATAGATATATAGATATGTAAATTTAAAATATTTTTAATAAATATAATACATAATCTGAGTAATAATGATAAAATAATTGTATTAATATTTTGTTTTTTTAAAAAATACATAAATTAAAAATGCATTTAATTTTAGATAATGATATAAAGGAATGTAATTTTAAATGGAAAAAAGATTTAAATATATAATTCAACAATTTATATAAATAATTATACAATTATACTACTCCAATTCATATTTTATATAAAATATTTACATAAATAATTAACTAGAAATTTTATAGAATTTTTATTATTAATATTTACTTGATTATTTCTTAACAAGTGCAGTGCATATATAATATGGATAATAATAACAAAATAATTACATTAGTCTTTTTTTAAAAAAAAAACTATAAATTAAGAATTTGTTTAGTTTCTGAAAATGGTATGAAATATTTGTATGAGACCCATATTCAAAAATTATGTTTTACATAATATTATTAGATTGTTATGCTTAAATTGATTCTACAATTTGAATTAATTCTAATATTAAAATTATTTCCTAATAAATACAATGTATATTTGGGGTAATAATGAAAAAGTAATTACAATATTTTAAAAAATGTAAATTAAGGATGTCTTTAAATTTTAGTTAAAGTATGATTTTGGAAGAAAAAATTAATCTAACAATGCCACAAAGTAAGGTACCTGCTTACAGAAATTGTATTATATTTAATATTACATAGATTATTAAATTTTTAGATGAGATTAAATTACTAGATTATATTATCAGATTTTAATAGATTCTATACTTTAACTTATTTAATAATAAATACATAGTATAATGTGAGTAATAATAGTTAAATAAATGTATTAATATTTTATATTTAAAAAATACATAAATTAAAGATTTATTAAATTTAGAAAATGATATGAAAGAATGTAATTTGGAAGGAAAAAAATGAACCTGGTGATGCTTTGTGGCATGAGACTCACTTGCAAAAACTATATTTTATATAATATACTAGGTTAATATCCATGCAATACAAGGGATAATATAAAAAGATAATATAATATATGAAACTATGTAAAAATAATAAATACAAGGTAATATATTATATATTAAAAAATATTATATTATTATCTACGTAAAAACAATTGGAATTCGTTACATATTTTAATGTAAAAATTATTTTTACATTATAATAAGAGTATAAAAAATAAATTATTTTTGGACTAACAATTTTTAGAATAAGAAATGAAAATAAATCTATATATAAATGTTATGAATTCCTCTTTTGTCTCCACACTTGTAATAAGCCTAAAATATAACCTAAATTCATAATTAATTGATCTATATTTAATTACATTTAGAGCAACTGAAATAGTAAATAATAAATAAACTTTTTCTTTGACTAAGAGACTTTTAAAACAATAAACACGATTGCTCCAAACTAAATTATTTACTAAATTTTTGCACATTACATAAGAAATAAAATAATTAGATAATATGAAAAGGTTATGATATTATATAGGAAATCGAATGAGCAATTTCAATTACACCAAAAGAAAAAGAACAATAGCCTCATTCTCATTCATAAGAATCATCTCAAGAAAATTGGGTGAATTTGGTTAGGACCCTTCAAAATCAAATAATTCTTATTTTAAGATGTTATATCTTCTTAGTATTGTTGGTATTGAATTTGTTAATAGTATTGTAAAAGGAAGTCATTCAATCATTAAAAATTATTATGTGGTTATAAGTATAAATAATTTAAAGATAAATATTGAAATAAAATAAAAATAAATTAGAAAAATATGAAGGTACAAAGACGTAATGTAAGATAAACATACATGAAGATATGCTATTATAATAAGCAAAATAGAATAACGAGAAAATTGTATTATAAACTAATTTATATCATAGGAGAGAATAAAAAAATTCATTTTATTGATATCAATTGTTTTGAATTGATTATGTAAAATCATCAGAAGAAAGAACTCATTTGAATTGATAATTTCTTAATAAGTGTAGTGCATACATAATCTAAATAATAATGAAAAAATAATTGTATTAGCCTTCTTTTTTTTTTCTTGGTGAAAAGCTATAAATTAAGGATGTGTTTAATTTTGAAAAGGTTTATGAAAGACCCGCATGAGACCCATATGCAGAAATTGTGTTTTACACAAATTATTGGATTATTGATTTAAATTAATTATACAATTTGAATTAACTCTAATATTTAAATTATTTTCTAATTTTCTAATAAATACAATAACAATGTGAGTAATAATGACAAAATAATTATATTAATTTTTTAAATTAAATATGTCATAAATTAAGCACATATTTAATTTTAGATAATGGTACAAAAGAAGTTAATTATAGAGAAAAAAATGAACCTGGTGATACTAGATCCCATGAAACTCATTTATAGAAATTGTGTTTTATATGATATTGCCCAAATTATTAGATTATTATATTAAATTAAATTATTAGATTATTAGGTTATTATATTCAAATTGATTCTACAAATTGAATTAATTCTAAAATTTAAATTATCTTATAATTAATATGAAGCATAATTTGGATAATGATGATCAAATAATTGTACTAATGTTTTATTTAAAAAAAGGCATAAATTAAGGATGTACTAAATTTTAGAGAAGGATATGAAAGAAGCTTATTTTGAAGGAAAATGAATCTAGTAATGCAACTTGGTATGAGATTTACTTAACAAAATTTTATTTTATATAATATTACACCAATTATTAGATTAGATTAAATTATTAAATTATTGGATTTGAATTAATTCTATAATTTAAATTATTTAATAATAAATACATAGCATAATTTGAATAATAATAATAAATTAATTGTATTAATGTTTTATTTTTTAAAAAATAAATTAATGACATATTTAATTTTAGATAATGAAATGAAAAAGATGTAATTTTAGAAAAGAAAAAGAATCTTGTAAAGTCACATGGCATGGGACTCCCTTTTAGAAACTGTTTTACGTAACATGCATAGATAATTGCATTAATGTTCTTTTAAAAAAATTAAATAAATTAAGAACATATTTAATTGTAAAGAAGAATACGAAAGAATTTGATTTCAAAAGAAAACATGAACTTATAGATGCCACAAAGACCTGCTTAGAGAAATTATGTTTTATATAATATTACCCAAATTGTTAAATTAGGTTAAATTATTAAATTATTTTATTATAATTTAGATTATTTAATAATAAATGCAAAGCATAATCTGAATAATAATGATAAAATAATTATTTTAACATTTATTTTTTAAGAAATACTTAAATTAAAAATGTATTTAATTTTAGGTAAGAAAAAATATAATTCTAGAGAAAAAATGAGGCTGGTAATGCTGCATAGCATACAACTCCCTTACAAAAGATAGTTACATTAATATTTAAAAAAAATTAAAGACCTATTTAATTTTAAAAAAAGTATAAAAGAAGTTAATTTTGGAGAAAAAATGAATCTAGTAATACCACAAGGCATAAGACTCGCTCATATAAATTGTGTTGTATATAGTATTAAATTTGAAGCCATGTGTTGTATGAAAATAAATTTGTAGTTAAATATATGTATGATATAATTTTTATTTAAAAAATACATTTATTACTAAAACAAATGTTATATAAAGGACATCAAAGGTTGATCAGTGTAATGAATGTGTAGAGAGAGAAAGAAAATGAAATTAAAGCATATTAAAATTTTTTAAAATATTTTTATACTTATTCCAATCAAAAGAGGAATGTGGTTCCCGGCTTGAGGGTCTGGTGCGACTTCTATATGGAACAAAATGTTCCATATAAATTGCTTAGTATTATTTATAAAGATTTTTAAGACAAATTCCAATTAAAATTATTAAACATAAGATTTTATAACTATATAAAAAATATTTTATAAAACATAATCAAGTAAATAATAATAATAATAAAATCTTATACATTAAATAGTATATTAATTTAATATAAGTTATAGTATTATTCATAGAAAACTTTAATATAAATCATAATTAAAGTCAATTATATAAAATTTTATTAAGTATAATTAAGTAAATATTGATTTAAATTTAATAAAGTTAATAGCAAATTGTTTATGTAAATTCTTTATATAAAAATACATATATTAAAAGCATAATTGTACAATTGTTTATAAAATTTTTCATTATGAATTATAATATTAGCAATGTAAATTTTAACTTTAAATTGTAATTGCATTCAAATTTAATTATTTTATACAAATTTTTAATATAAATATTAAATAGGTAATATAATTATAAAATCATCTTTGAAAATATTTAATATAAAATTGTAATCTTATTTGTAAAAATTTTTTTATATGAATTAAAATTAGAATTATAAAATATAAGATTTTATAATTGTAAAAAGAAAAAGAATTTATAAAGTATAATCAAATTAGTAGTAATAATAAAATCTTATAAATTAGATAGTAAATTATTTATATAATTTTTATATTAAAATATATAGTAAGATAATATAATTTTATAATCATCTATCAAAATTTTTAATATAAATTATAATAGTTATTTTAAGAAATTTTTATATGGATTATAGTTAGAGTCAAACTCTAATTTAATTGAAAAATTCAATTTTATATAGAAATATAACTATCTTAAAAGTATTACATGTTAAAATTTAATTAGATGAGAGATAAAATTGTTACAAAAAAATTCTCCCTATTTATACTTTTATATATGGTATAAATTATATAAAACATAGTTTTTGCAAATGAATCCTATAGCATTATCAGGTTAATTTTTTTCTCCAAAATTACATATTATTTTTTAAAGTTAAATATGTCATTAATTTATATTTTTTAAAAATAAAATATTAGTATATATATTTTGTTATTGTTACTGAAATTATGCTATGTATTTATTATTAAATAATTTAAATTATAGAATCAATTCAAATCTAATAATTTAATAATTTGATCTAATCAAATAATATGGTTAATCTATTATCTATTATCTATTATATTATATAAAGTAGTAGTAGTTTTTGGACCAATTTTAGGACACATTTTAATATAAAATTAATTTGAATTTCCACTAAAACTTGCACTTCATAAGTAGAAACAAGTAAAATTAATGATTTAAAAAATGATAAATATATATTGTAAACATTTACAATAATTGTAATATCAATTAGAGATATAAAAGTCAATTGGTTTATTTTATTAGTATAAAATTAATTTGAATTTTTAGATTAATTTTGGTACAAATATTCTTATACTTATAATAATTTTGATATTATCTTTATGATACTTTATGTTCAAATTAAAATTTTTTAAAATTTATTTTTAAAATATGTTTAATGCATTCAATTATGACATTTATTATTGCAAACATTTATAATAATTTTAAGGCTTAATTATAGTTTTAGTCTCTATAATTTTTTGAAATAAACATTTTTCTCTTTATTAAAAATGAATTATTTAATTTCTTTATTTTCTTAAAATATATAATTTTAGTCCTTCCATTAGTATGCCATGATAAACTTAATGGAAGAGGGACCAAAATAGCTTATTCTATAAAAATATAGGGATTAAAGTTATAATTAAACTTAAAATTTATATGTTATATTAAATTTAATTTATTTCACCCAAATTTGAAAAAACATCATATTGATATTATCAGTGGATAGCAAAAGAAATCACTTATAAACTATTCAAAAATAAGAAAAAAGAATTGTTAAAACTATTATTGCTACTCAAGAAAAATTAATTTGTCACCTAATACCACTTGTAAAAAGTAGTGTTCTAGAAATTTTTATGATTTCGATTTAGAATAAATATTTTTTAAATCGAATATAACTTAAATTGTTTATATAGTTATATGCATCATACATGTATTTTGATAACTTATTTGAAATTAAAAAAATTATATTTTAACATCACATAAAAATATTAAATTCCTTACAGCATACTAAGAAATAAAAAATATTTCTTTTATAGAAATAAAATAATCAAATGATTCATTTTTAAAATAAAAGACTAACTTGTTCATTTTTTTAAAAATAAAAAATCAAAATTATAATTAAATATCTTATTTGAAATTAAAAAAACTATTTTTAATGCCATTGAGAATATTAGTGTGATATATTTTAAAATTAGATAAGTTAAATTAAATTAAATTAAATTTTTATATATTATAAATATTTTGCTTAATTATAATTTTGGCCCTTGTATTTTAGCAAAATGAACAATTTGACCTTTCTATTTTTAAGACATACTATTTAATTTTTTTTATTTTCACAAATTGAGTGATTTTGGTCCTATAATAAAATATTCGGTTAAATTTTTAATAGCACACTAATAGAAAAACTAAAACTGTTTATTTTGTAAAAATAAAATAATCAAATAGTTTATTTTTTAATTAGAGATTAAATTGTTCATTTTTCTAAAATAGGAAAACTAAAACTACAAATAAGCCTAATTTTTGTATTAATTAGAGACATAACAATCAAGTTTCTTTTTCAAATATTTTGTGACCAATTAAAAAACCCTATAAAATTAGATTTTTTTTTATAAATACTTCATATCTTAGTCTCTTTTTAAAATTTTGATATTGCCAGATTTATCATAAATCATAGATTTGCTCTAAAATAGTGTCACTCAGTAGAATAATACTTGTGTGATATACAAATTAATGAGTGAAAAAATTTTATTTTATAACTTTTGCGTTTATGATATTTTTTGTCTTAATTTTTTTCACAAATTTAATTGCCTAAACATATTAAATGAGAATCACATCAATTGATCATGAAAAAAAAATAAATTAATTATTAAAAAAATCAATCAAATACATTTTATTTTTTAAGAAAATCAAATTTTCATAAAAAATTTGAATTCAAAATAGTAGAATTTATTTACCATTTAATATTTACATGATTTTTGCACATATTAATTGGTTTTGACACAAAAGTTTATTTACTTTCATGAATTTAGCAAATTTTTAGACCATGATTTCATATATTATTTTAAATATGTAAAATTCAAAATTTTACATTTATAATAATTTGAAATTTTATGACATTATTAAAGAATATTGCAAACATTTTTAAAAATTTTGATGCCAATTAGAGATATAATAGTCAAGCTTTTTTATCAAATATTTTATGACTAATTATAGAAATATCCCATAAAGTAGTTTTTTTTTCAAATACTCCATAAATTAGTCTCTTTTTTAAATTCTAATGAAATTTTTTTAAAATATCTTTATGATATAATACTTTATTTTTAAATTCAAATACTCAAAAAGTTTAATTTTTAAATATGTTTAGTGTATCCAATTATGATATTTGTTATTGAATATTTCAAAAATTTATAATAATTTCTATACTAATTAGAGATATAATAATCAAATATTTTTAAAAATATTTAAAATAAAATTTTGAAAGTCAGCAACTTTGATATAATAATCAAGTTTATTTGTTGAATAGAGCCCCTTTTTTTTTCAAATTCTTATGGTAAAAATTGTTTAATTCATTATGAACATGGTCCTTCAATCAAATTCTTATGATTAATATAACATTCAAGAATATACAAATACCTCTTTTTTATTTGATATTTGATATTTTCTAATATATGGAATCTACATACTTATTATGAACATTTTTTTGTTCACTACTATATATTGCATTGTTCACATATGTAGATATAATTGAAATTGTTGAAAAAGATATTATTATCAAAAGCTGAGATGGGATAAGAGAAAGAGATTAGATAGAATCCTAGAGGACCAAAAGTATCATTATATTGGCTTTTGTTATTTATTGTGTGTGTGTGAAAATTTTGGTTTTTTTCTAATATTTATTTTTCATCTTCTATTAAATTAGGAAAAAATTAATTGATACGTGTGCTATGGGGAGATTTTGTGGACAAAATAAATGCTTATTCAAATGATGCAAATGATTGACCTATAATTTTTATATATGATTATGGAGAGTAAAGGGATTTAATTATATAACAATTAGAGGCAAAATATTAATTTATATTCATTTAAAGAATTATGTTTTCTTTTTTGCATATGTCGTGAATAATATTATTGGAGGTTCTTTTTCCCCTAACTAGATTAATACCTGTGCAATGTATAGGATAATATAAAAGAAAATATAATATATTAAATATATAAATTAAATATTAGTAATTTTGAAATTATTATTCAAATATATTGTTAAATATTAAATGAATACAAAGAAACTAAAATACAAATTTTATTGTTTAATTGAAATTTTTGTTTCTTAAGATTATATTAAAATTTAAATAAGGTAAATATATAATTGTTGAATCTATAAATATACTTCTTCGATGTTATAGTGTATGTTGTCAAAGTAGTAATAATTACTCTTATTGAAAATATACTTGACTACTTGGCGACTATTTTACATCTACGAAGAAAAATTCTTTTGTTTCAATATTTGGTTCATAAATTTTTTTTTAATAATCTAAAAAGTTGATGATCTAACAATTTTAAAGAAAAACAATGTAGGTACAAAAATATTAAAAAATAAATTATCTAAATTAATAAAATGATATATCATTGTCTAAGATAATAAAAAGTCCAAATTTTCAATAAAAAATTTAGATTTGTAAAAAGTAAATTGTAAAGATAAAAAGTAAATGATCTTATTTAAAAGAATCAATAATTAGTTATAAAAGAATAGAATTAATCAAATTAAATTTTCTTAATTAAGGAAATTATATTAATGAAAAAATAAAATTTACATTTAAATTAACGAATAATGAAATAAATTTAATAATAATTAATTACTTACTATAATTATGAAATTAATGTAATTAATTTGTTTCTCTAAATAATTGAAAATAATACGTGTCATTCAAGTTAAAAACTTTAATTTGAATCTTTCTATAATAAATTTTGTGAAGTCAATAACAAAATTACAAAATTTAGATGCTATACTTTGAGTGATATATTAGTAATATAAAAATTAAATGTCTTTTCATAATTAAATCAAATTTTAAATTTAAATTTTGAATTTGTTATAACAATTGATTTAGAACAACACATGTTATGAGAAAAAAATTAATACTTTCATAATTTCATTAAAATGGACATGTCACATATAAAAAGTGTTACTTAGTGAAATTTTACAAATCCAGATTATTTTTGTATATATTATATTGATATTATATTATGATAATTTTTTCTTTTCAAGCCTCAACTCAAATTTATAAATATGTATACACGTGACAATAAGTTGTATTTGATCATTCTATTAAAAATTTATAGCCGGACTTCCCAAACTATTTGCAGAAAAAGTTAAGATTAATATTCAAACTCATCATAATGGATCAATACCTTATCAAGACTTAACTATAGGTCAAATTTGTAGCTATATTATAGAAACAGGATTACACATATGTACTGACTATAAACTTCATAATAAATTAAGAAATGAGTTTAGAGAAGACAGAAAAGAATTAGGTACATTTTGCTATCAATATGGTATTACAGGAATTAAAGCCCCCAGTAAACAAACAAGAGAGAAGATAGTTCATAAGCCTATTCATAAGGAAAAGTATAAACATAAAACGTACCACCAACCCATAAGTTCAAGACAAAAACAAATCAAAGCAAGATCCTTTTCAGAAAACATAGTTTGCTATAAATATGGAAGAATGGGTCATTATGCAAAAAGTTGTAAAGTAAAACAAAAAGTTAATAATCTGAACCTTTCTGAAGATTTAAAGAAATAATTATTAGGACTTATGCTTATAAATGAATATAGTGATACTGAATCCTTAGAATTCGAAAATGAAGAAACATGTGAAATACAAGATAACTCAGAATCTGAATTCGAAAATCCTACAGAACAAGCCTGTATTGACCCTGAAGCCTACACATGTGGAAAATGTAAAACATTAAATGTCCTTACTAGAGACCAAGCTTCAACCCTAATATCAATAGTTGAAAATATCCAAGACCCAGTGTTAAAAGAAAACTTTATTTCCCAACTACAACAAATCGTTCAACAAGAAGAACAACAACAACATTATCTTCATAAATATAAAATAAAAGATGTCCTTAATAAATTCAAACATACTCCTCCTGATCATATTAGTATTCAAGATCTAAAACTTGAAATACAAGAATTAAAAAAGGAAATTCACAACTTAAAAACAAAAGATTTAGAGCTAGATTTAAAGATCCTAGAACTAAAAGGAAAATATCTAATTAATTCTCAAGAGGAAACATCCAAAATTCATAACAGTTCTCCTTATTCATATTTGAATACTCTTACAAGAGTAATCATCCATAAATGGCACTGCCAAGTAAACCTTACCATCAAAAACACTACTCTTTCCTTAATTGTCTTAATAGATTCTGGTGCAGATTTGAATTGTATTCAAGAAGGATTAATTCCATCAAAATTTTATGAAAAGACAAAAGAATCTCGAAATAGTGCAAATGGATCAAAGCTTCAAATCAGTTATAAATTATCATCAGTAAAAATCTATAACCAAAAAATTTGTTACACGACTTCCTTAATTCTCATTAAAAATATGACTGAACAGCTAATTTTATGAAGTCCTTTCCTTTCCTTGTTATATCCCTTTACAGTGACCTAAGAAGGAATCATTACTAAACCATTCGGAC
>WOFL01000230.1:0-11496 GCA_012978445.1 Dipteryx alata
TATATATATATATATATATGTGTGTGTGTGTGTGTGTAATATAAAAATCAAAGAGAGGGACAATCCTGATTTTCTTAGACAGAAAAAGGGAGAGTTATATACTTACGCATGGTTTCTCCCCCTTGCATGTCGCCATAGAAGGTTGCATGGGCGTCATGCCACTCAACTTGACCAGCCATGACTTGGACCAAGAGAGCCATGAGAAAGGCCAAAGGAACCAGAGAGAGAGACTTAGCCATCACTATATATGGTAACGGATAAGAGAGGGATGAAACTGTAAGCTAGATTGTTGATGAAAGGTGGTATTTATAGGAGAGAGTACAATGTATATAGGTTTATGCCGCCATTCATGTAATGGAATGGAAAAAACAATTAAAAAGAAAATCTGATTCTTAATAAAAACTCCACAATCTGTATAATATATAGAGAGCCTTCGTTTCTAAAACATAACAAAGTGAAAGTTTTGGAGTATGACATTTGATATATTCTCTTGTATAAAAACACATGTTATATAATTTAAGTGACTTTAATTATCATTAAATAAATTTATATAATTAAAGTAATTTTAAAATTTATTTTAATTAAAGCAATATTTTGTTTAATTTTACATATAATTTTTTTCATTTTTTAATTAATGACAATTATTTTTTTAATAACAAATATAGCTTTGCGGCAAAAACTGACAAGCATAGCCACGGTAAAGGTTTTGAATTTTTCATATAAACAGTTGAAATTATTAAATTGTTATATTTAATATCATTTACTTTTAAAATTTGTTTAAAATTGGTAATAAAGACAAATTAATTTGGAAACTTTTGTATAATAAGAAAAATTATATATCATTAATGTATGTCTTATATGGTAAATAAATTTTACTATTTCCAATTCAAATTAAATGCATGGGGAAATATTATTAATTTTATATAATATTACAACATTTAAAAAATATTTTAAAAAATTTATTAATTTTCTATTTAAAATGCATTGTTGGAAATTTTGAAATTTTAAATTTTATTATCAGAAATATATTAGTATTTTGAATTTATAGTTATAAAAAGATATTTATTATCAATAATAATGATATTATGATACTTCAAAAAATATTTAACGATATTATTGATTCAAAATGAATTAGATTAGGTTGTGTAATTCTTCTTTTACATATTAAAATAATATTTTTATTTTCAATTTAAATTATACTTTAAATAAATGTTTTTTTATAATTATGCAATTTGAGACGTATTAGAACAATATTTATTATTTTAAATTCAAATTTTATTTCATTAATGTTTGTTTTCCTTAAAAAATGAAACAAAATTTGATTATTTTATTTTTTCATAATTATTTGATTCATTTAAATAATTATATAAGTATAATTTCTACAATAACCTTTTCTTTAGCTACTTTCCCTATTGCAACATGGAGCTTCATTAATAGATAGAAGCGTTTGATTATTCACCTTCATTATAATCTAAGAATTTGCTTAACTCTCCGTGTCTTTTTATTTATGTTTAGTAGCGACATTGGTTAGATTTCATGTATTTGGTTCTTCACCTTCATCGACTTTCGTGGGTTTCATTTAATTTTTCGCAATATTTTTTTAATTTTATTTTGTAATTATTGTATTTATAAAAATAATCATGTTATTTATGTGAACGTGTATTAAAATTTTTTTTCTTTTCATATTTCGTAATCTATGGGCCTATCTATTTTTCTATTATAGCATAAAGCCTTATTATGAGACAGGTGAATTTTGTCACCTTTATTACAATAAATATTATTAATTTTATATTTAAAATATATTGTCCAAAATTTTGAAAATTTAAAATTTACAAAAAAAAGATGTATTAATATGTTAAATTGATATTTATGAAAAGAAATTTATTATCATTGTTAACATCAAAAACTTTTTAAGAATGGGCTAGATCAAGGCATTTAAGTTGGGTTTGCTAAATTGGGTCCAAACTTCACTAATATGTAGCTAATGCGTTAGTTTATTGTGACAGACCAAGTCTAAAATAGGTCTAAAGGAGAAATAAGTCTAGCAACAGATGTAGATTTGGGCTAATTTTTTGTTATTGGACCATTTAGACTTAATCAACTAAAGATCAAGTTTAAATTATGGATTTGTCTAAGTCCAAGTGGCTATAACGGTTAGATTCTATATAATAACCATTTCCCATGAAAATAAGGATATGGTTAAAAGTTTGAATTAATGGGACAATATTCAATTAGCATATTAGAGTCAATCAATTGAAAATCAAGATAAATTTGTAGGTTTAACTAAATCAATGAACATTCAACCACTTAGATTCTCCATGATAACCATCTTCCTTGAAGATAGGGATGAGGTTGAAGTGGTTAGCTTGTGGAATAATTATTTAGCTAACTGGAGTATTGTTTTTGGTCTTTAAATTGTAAAAACTTTGTTAACATGACAGTAACTAACACTCTGATTATTGGCCATGATTCTATAATGTTGTAAAGTGGGTAGAAAACTTAGGAAATGTGGCAAATAGTTTTAGTAGGGTTAACAAATAATTTTAGGGCTATGAATGCTTGTAATTCATTTATAAACAAACCACAACCTCTATACCATATCAAATTCAATTTATTAATTCCTTTCAATTCATTTATCTTTAATTTCAACCTTTACAATTTTACTTACAACCTTTATGTCTTTAAATCCGGTCTTTACTTCATGCAATTTATAGCTTTTTATTTATAACTTTTATTAGTCATAACTTTAGTCAATCTCCTAACTAAGTGCTTTCTTTAGCAGCCTAAAAAACCATAAATAAGGAATAGACTCCTTTCCTTAGCGCAATCATTTGAAATTGATTTTGTTTGTGTTTGATTCAACTAAGTTGGCTGATCTACTTAGCTAATTTGGAAGTTCATCACCAATACAATTTATGGCATGCCTAGTGGGACCCAAAGGAGCCATTCCAGAAAGGTCTCTATGACCTAGTTTAGATTTCAATTATCATATGTAATTAAGGTCTAGAAAGAGTTTAAGTCAAATGGATCCTCCTTAGTTAACTAATAGGAAGAATGGTAGCCATAGAACGAGTAAACCTCAAACTACTCAACCTATAGTAACTTTAATACTAATTACACCATCTTCTCAACTGCAAACCCTAATCACTATAAGTTAACCAAGTTTGGTAATAGAAGTATAAGATTTTATGGAAACAAGCCAACCGTATAGATGATCTTTCTTTCATTCATTGATAAATTGACATAGATATCAATGACTTGATGTATTAGATGTCCTGAGAACTTGTTAATATAGTCCAGTTAATAGTTCAAAACAAGATGTATAACATTTGTGAGCAAGAGCAAAGACTTTCTCAATAGCCAAAAGAACACTTTGCATCAAAATTCATACTCAACTAGCCATTATTGCTTAGACATACCCTTTCATAGTTGGTGCAACTAATCCTAAAGGCAAACAACAATAAAACTTGTAGGACAACTAGCTTTGCAATATAAACATGTTTAAAAGGCTAAAAGATCTACAAATATGGTAAGTAATATTGATTTTCCTTATTTACCTAACAATATAGTTGTTGGTATGATCCCAAATGTTATGCAATAAAGCACATCTCAATACCCAACCTATCCTACTTCTGCAATTAAGGGAAACCCATTTTAGAAATCTTGCAAATTATATGATGGAGCAAACATGGAATGTATTTCCACCTCCTATGCTAATTAGCTAGTACATTTGGTCACTTCAGAAGCAACAATGGATTAAGCCACTCTTAGGCCCTTAGGAATTAAGCCAACAATACTAATTTCTATACAAATACCAATGTGAATCAGTTGATTGCAATTAAGCCAAGACCTACTATACCTCTGTTGATTGACTCGAATATGATCACTGAGACTATTTAAAGGCATTTTGGAGTGCAATTGAGGCCTCTTAACAGTAGTAGGATGATGCCCTTGTCGTGAGAATTCAAAACTCCAAATTTTACAACCTTCTCTGGTGAAGATAGCAAGTCTACCATTAAGCATATCGACAGATTTGTTGTCCAATATGGTAAAGCAAATCAAAATGAGTATTATAAACATTGGCTATTTCCTTTGTCTTCAATTAAGACTGCTTTCACTTGGTATTCTTCTTTTTTATCAAATTTTATATAAAATTTGGCAAACATGGAAATAATGTCCTATGATAGGTTTTATCATCCTCAGCTTAAAGTTATAGTAACTGATCTCATGAATTTGAAATGGTAAGCGGATAAACATGTTACAAACTATTGCAATAAGGAATATGCATCCTCAGCTAAGAGAGAAGCTCATTTCCCAAAACTTAGACTTAATTCAACAAGCATCTAAAGCCATTAAGATCGAGAAATTCATCTCAAAAAAGGAGTAAAAGAGTGTTAGCAGGGTTGGACGAGCTCTATATGTGGTCTCTATAAAGGATTATATGGACTTAGGCTTAGAGGTAGCTGAATCTATGGAAGAACATCTAGCTAACATTTTTATTGTCAAGATTTTGAAGGGGAAAACCCATTCATGTCTAGCATTAAAGCATCTAAAGGCAAAAAAATTGCTAAGGTGAAAAATAAGGAGGAATATATGTTAGATATTTCCAAAGCAGGTCAGACTTTTGACTACTTGCTAAAGGATCAACAAATCAAGCTACCTAACAGCCATATGATTCCTTCAGATAAGTAGTTGAAAAATATCAAATATTGTAAGTGCCATAACTTATACTCATGCTACTAAAAATTGTTTAGTTTTCATAAATGCTATCTAGAAAGCATTAAAGGATGGGAGATATAAGCCAAACAACAAGAACACAGCTGAAATAATTGTTGATATTAACCCATTTCCAGCTATTTCTACCAACATGGTGTCTATTTGGCTTGGCTTCTAGACCCAGGCTTAATCCAAAAGAAAGGTAAATGATGTAGCAACAATAGAAAGTAAAAGGTTGTACTTTAGAAACCAAAGCCAATAAAATTTGGGGGTAATTAGCTATACAACTTCAACAGTTAAAGCCCATCAATCAAGCATCTTCAATATTTGATAGGTTACAATTTGAATCAAGAAGAACTAGTGTATTTGAATGCATTTAGCTTCCCAAGGTTGGTGATAACCCTATTCCAGAAGGTAAAAAAAGGGTAGCTAAGTTCAACTTAGAACAAAAATATCCACACTAAGGATAATTGTCCAAAACGATGATTAGCTAAAGTCTAAAAAGATGATTAAATCAAAGGTATGTGTAAAGATGGGATAATGGTTCTTGAACAAGTATGAGGAGGAAAAGTTTGCTCAGTCGAACTTGCCAGCTAGTTTGACATATATATAGAAAAGAATAAGGTAAAGGTTAAGAGCATCTCAAAAGATAAACAAATGATCAACATGTTGAGCGAAACCAAGAATGTGAAAAGAAAAGAGGTGCAATCACCAAAAGTAGCTAATGACTATAGAAAAAGAAGCTGCTAATCTAGAAGACTTTGATCCTCCAAAGTTTGCCACTAATATTAATGTCATAATCCTTTTGCCAAGTGAGTTTCTAGTTGAACTTGACAAGCTAGGTGAACTTGAAGGAGATGTTTTTATAGAAGAAGTAGAATGGGCAATTCTCTTAAACAAAAAGGAAGAGATCGAGCCGGTTATAATAAAGTTTGAGAAACTAACAAAGGGTATGACCAAGTATCTTAAGCCTTTATATATCAAAGCTCATATTAACGACAGGCTGATTAGCCAAGTTTTTGTACTCAGAGATGCTGTGTTGAATATTATGTCTATAACATTTTGAATAAGCTTGGCAAATCCATACTTGATTTAATTGTTACCATTATAAGGATGACTAATTTCATAAGAAATGTAACTGTTGCTTATGGAGTACTAGTAGCCAATATCACATTGGGATCAAGAACCATAAATACTACATTCTTTATAGTTGATACCAAGCCAACTTATTCAATGCTACTCAATAGGGATTAAATCCACTGTAGTCAATATATGCCATCTACACTTCATCAGGTGCTAATGTTTTAGGAAGGTAACAAAATAGAAATGGTTTCAACTAATCAAAGTCTATTTATAACTAATGTAAAAATAGTTGAGGCTATATTTTACTCACCACAATTGGATCCAATTAGAGATCCTACAAAATATCAAGAAGGCTCTATGATATCTTGCAATCTCATATCTCAGGGATTCAAGATTAACTCTTAAGTAATAGATGTTAATCCACAGCCTTATGCATTTTATTCTTATGGAGTAGTAACCTAAAGTCTTTCAGGATATCTTGCAATAACTAAATTTTCTTATAACTAAGACCAAGATTGAAGACTCAACTCCTATTACATTCAAGAAGCAAGAGGAAGAAAGATAGAACAATTGATTTCATTCAATGAAGAATTGGAATATCTAATCAAAAGGGATACATTTAGCTTTGAGGCTAAGGAACCTTCTATGGAGATCAATTTAGGCATATAAGAAAAGTCGAGACCTACCAAAATTACTAGCTTGCTATTTAAAAAGTACCTAACTTAAAAGATCAATCTCATCAAAAAAAAATATAAAGATTACTTTGCCTGGAAGTGCCACAAAATGCAAGACTTTCTAGGCAACTAGTTAAGCATCTTTTAGATTAAGAAAGGTTTTAAGCCCTAAAAATATCAAGCAAGGAGATTCAATTCAAAACTCTTGCCAAAGATCAAAGAGAAGATGGAAAGACTCTTAAAAGCTAATTTCATCTACATAACTATGTCTACTCATTGGCTTTCTAATATAATTCTAGTCATCAAGAAGAGTAGGCAAGTTAAAATTTGCACAGACTTTAGGAACTTGAATTTAGCCACACCAAAGGATGAGTATGTCATGCTATAGCTAATATGCTAGTAGATACAGTAACCAATCATGGAATTCTTACATTCATAGATGGAGACTCAAGCTATAACCAATTTTTCATAGTCAAGGAAGACATTCATAGGACTTTGAATTTATGAGTGGCTTGTTATGTAACAATTTGGCTTAAAAAATGTAAGTGCTATATACTAAAGGGCTATGAATGTTATCTTCCATGCTTTAATTGACAAAAGTATAAAGATAAATATAGATGATGTGGTGGTGAAATCAGATGATACTAAGTAGCATCTAACTGATCTAGAATAAGCTTTCAAAAGAATAAGATATCATAACTTGAAGATGAATCTAGCCAAGTGTGCTTTTAGAGTATTAGTTGGCAATTTTTTTGGGCTTTTTGATGCATAATAAAAGAAATAAAGTTGACAAAAAACAAAGCCAAGGTAGTTCTTAAATCTAGGCCACCGCACAATAAGAAAGAGTTATAGAACTTAATTGAAAAATTCAATTTCATGAAAAGATTCATAGCTAATTCAACTAGGAAGATAAAGGCTTTCTCACCATTATTAAAGCCGAAAGGAGCTAAAAAGTTCATCTAAGGAGAAGATTAGTAAGTAGCTTCTGATCAAATCAAGCTAAGTCATGCTAATCCACTAATCTTAGTGCCTCATATCCCAGGTAACCCTTAAAGCTTTATATCTTAACTACTAAAGAATCCATTGGCTACTTACTTGCATAAGATGCTGAGGATAGAACTGAAAAAAAAAAAACACTTATTATCTTAATAGGATGTTGAATGATATTGAAACTAGATATACCCCCATTGCAAAATTATGTCTTTCATTGTGTCTCACTTGTATCAAACTTAAGTATTATCTTTTACGAAGGGAGTTTTCAATTATGTGCAAGATTGATATTGCCAAATACTTACTTAATATATTTATGTTCCAAGGAAGGTTAATGAAATAGGCCATCAAATTGAATGCTTTTGCTCTGAAATATGTGCCATTAAGGGTCATCAAGGGGCAAGCTTTAGCTAATTTTTTCGTTGAGTATCTATGCATTGATGTGAAAGACCTATTGGCTAAGATTAACCACTATATACACCTTAAGCCTTGGGAATTGACATTTGATGGTTCTAAAACTCAAAAAAGAGCCACAGCGAGTCATCACTGGTCCAACAAAGAGAATTGGAAGGTTCATGTTCTAGCTCAAAGCTCGACTGTTCCAACAATCAAGTTAAGTATTAGGCATTAATCATTGGCTTTTGTTTATTGATATCTATAAGAACATAATTTATTTAGATAATGATAGATTCTTAACTAGTTATTTGGTGGCTAAAGATATAATAAACTTAATTTTCTAAAATATTATAAGATAACCAAAACTCTTCTTTGCTTACATCATAGTTTTGCATGTTTCAAGAGAAGAAAATGAAGTAGCCAATAACTTAGCATAGTAAGCTTCTAGTTTCAAAATAATAGCTAAAAATGAAGCTGTTGATGTTTCATGTATGGCAACCATTGATCATAAAACATCAGCTGATAATGAGAGAACAAATGTGATCAATTATCTTAAGATCCCCTTAGCTACAACAAACTTTGAACTCAAAGAACAGGCTTTAAACTATGTTTTAGTTGATGATGAATTGTATAAAAAGGGTCATAAAGGATTGTTTCTAAAGTGCCTAGACAAAATAGAAGCTTTGAAAACCATAGGCAAGGTTTATAAAGGCATTTATAGAGCACACAAATTTGCCTCAAAAATGAAATGGTTGATCCATAAGCATGGCTATTATTGGCCAACTATTATAACGTATTACTTCAAGTATGCCAAAGGATGTAAAGCTTGTCAAAGGCATAAACGAATCTAAAAGGTACCAACTAAGGAGTTACATCTTATTATTAAACCATGGCCTTTCGGAGGGTGGGCTACAGATTTGATAACCAAGATCTATCAACCTTTAACGAAGAGGCATTCTATTATTAAGTTCATTCAGCAACATATCATTTATAAATTTGATATTTCTTATACCATTATAGCTAACTAGGGAATAGTTTTCACAAGGAACAAAGTGGTGGCCCTTGCAAAGGAGTTTGGGATTAAGATGATTTATTCATTACAATATTATGCCCAAGCCAATGGATAGGCCAAGGCTACCTGTAAGATCCTCATTAATATGATAAAAGAACCACTTTAGAAAATAAGCTAAGAAGATGGTAGAAGGCCCAATCAAATATTATTTTAGCATAGAGGAATTGCAAATGCATGGTCGAACTCCTTTTCAGCTAAAATACAACCAAGACGTAGTGTTATCTTTGGAAATCACAATCAAGTCGCTAAGGTGGCAAAGCAAAATGATTTTAGACAAAAGAATATTTACAATCGCTTTATATGAAGTTGGAGTTAGCTAGTAAAGATAAATTGATAGCTCTTCATAATATTCACCTAAAAAAAGTACATATTGCTAAAGCATCTAACAAGCATGTGAAAGCAAAAAAGTTTATTGAAATGGACCTACGTTGGAAAACCATTTTTCCTATTGGTATAAAAGATCATAAGTTTGGAAAATGGTTATCAAACTAGGAAAGGTCTTTTATAGTTTGTCAAATTATTCCCAAAAGAGCTTCTTGCCCTGATTAACATGCAAGGAGAAGAAATGAGCAAACGCATTAATAAAAAATAGTTAAAGAAATACTATCCTTCCAACTATGAGAGAATCCAAAATCAAGAGTCATAAAAGTAGTCACTAGCCATCTACTTAGCCTAAAAAATTCCCAACAATCAAATAGTTGGGAAAAACAAGCAAGTCCTATCCTACCAAAACTTACAAATGTCTAGCCTAGGATTTATTATGAAAACAAAAAATTAAGAAACTTAGGCTTTATGTTGGAAGGTAATGGAAAGTAGCTATTGGTAGGCTTTATTAGTTGCCAAGGTATCTACAATAGTTGTCAAAGTGAGGCCTGCTAGAGTTGCTACTACAGAAAAAACTTTAGCATGATTGGGAGGAGTAATGGTTATTTCTTCCTTTCTGGCTTCAACCAGAGATTTTTTAGGCCATCCGAACATTGTCCAACATCAGCGAGACTAGCTTTACCAACCTACAAATCTCATTCCAACAGCTTTTTTCACTAACTTTAATAATCAATTTCAGAATCCAACGAAGTTGACTATTGGTAAAATTTAATTCAAGCCTTAAAGCTAGATTTGAGATTGACTTCCACAGTCTTCAGCTAAGGACTTCAATGGTCAACTCATTGGTAATTTTGTGGTTTGTAAATTCAAATATATCACTTTAGTCATTTTGTATGCTCAATAACTAAAGGATGTAGGAAGTAAAGTGTTAACACCATTAAATTTTTTAAAATAGGCTAGATCAAGGCATTTGGGTTGCATTTGCTAAGTTGGATCCAAACTTCACAAATATATAGTGATTTATTAACTAATTATGACAAACCAAGTCCAAAATAGGCCCAAAGGAGAAATGTGTCTAACAATGCAAGCAGATTTGTATTATATTTTTTGTTATTAGGCCGTTTAGAGTTAGTTAGTTGAAGATCAAGTTTAAATTATAGATTTAACCAAGTCCAAGTGGCTATAACTAGTTAGATTCTATATGATAACTATTTCTTATAAAAATAAGGATAAGGTTAGAAGCTTGGGTTCATAGGACAATTGTTAAATTAGCATATTAGAGCCAATTAACTAGAAATCAACATAAATTTGTAGGTTTGACCAAGTTAATAAATATTCAACAACCTAGAATCTGCTTAGTAACCATCTTCCTTAAAGATAAGGATAATGTTAAAGTGGTCATCCTATGGAGCAACTATCCAGCTAACAAGAGCAATGATTTGGTTTTTAAACTGGAGAAACTTAGCTAACATGGCAATAACCAATACTTTGATTGCTGGCCATAATTCCATAATGTTTTACAATTAATGGAAAACTTAGAAAATGTGGCAAATAATTTTAGCGGTGTTGATGGCTAGTTTTAAGGGTATAAATATTTGTAATTCATCTGTAAAGCACACATTAACATCAAATACAACTTATCAATCACATTTTCAAATTTTTTTAGTTTATTTATATTTATTTTCAGCCTTTACAGCTTTATTTATAGTTTTTATGCCTTTAAATTCGATATTTATTTTATATAATTTATTGCTTTTATTAGTTGTGAATTTTAGTTAATTTCCTGACAAAGTACTTCTTTTAATGGTTTAAGAATCCATAATTGAGAAATAAATTCTATTCTTTAACGCAATAATTGAATTAAAATTATTTGTAAGTAATTTAACTGAATTCACTGATATACTCAATTAATTCAAAAAATAATTAATTAAACAATAAATATATTCATGACACAATCACATCTATATCATCCATAAATATATTATCATAAATAAGTGAGTGTATATTGTTTTAATAAATTGAAATGAAATTTACATAAAAAATAAAGTTTAAATTATAAATTATTTTTTTTAACTTTAGACTTCATAAATTATCTTTTGAAAATTTAATTTAGTTATCTTAAATCGTTAGTAGTTCGAGTATTTAGCAATTTAATATCTTATTTATATTGTTGAAAGTCAAATATATTGTTATCTTTATTGTTATTTTCCCAACCAAAAACTCCTTAAGATTTAAAGGTAA
>WOFL01000231.1:0-11474 GCA_012978445.1 Dipteryx alata
CAGTAAAAGCTCAAATTGTAGGTTTTTGAGTCAGCTTTCCTACAAAACAAATCCCATAATTTTTAGACATCTATATTAAAAGATATTCCCAAAATACTGAAGCAAGGTCAGAATGACGAAAATTCTGGAAAATGCTGGAAATTTAACATAATGTCCAATAAAAGCCCAACAAGATAAATTGTGCCAAATCCAACCCAATTAAGCATATAATGGCTATAAAGACTAAGTATAAGGGACAATTAAAGTATTAAAATATTTATTTATTAGTCGTCTTTTTGGTTTAGAGTCCCTTCTTTTGAATATAAAAAGCCATTTTATAAAGGAAGACTCAAGGAAGCAACATCTTTGGTTATACCTCTACCACCCTCTATGTGTTTTAGGGATGTAAGGTTGCTACTCCTTCTTTAGTTTCAACTATTTCTTTCCTTTAGAAAACTCCTTCTTGGATTTTCTTATAGACCTATTCCAATTCAACCCATGAAAAATAGCTCTTGCAATCTTTAGCTCCTAACTTCCCTTGGTCGTTGGCTTATAAGACATGACTGATAGCTGTAGGCTATTGGCTGAAATTTCTTCAAGGTGTCAACAATGCCCCCACATTAGCTGTTGGTTAAAATTTTGAAATTTGAAACTAGTAGCTAATGGATGAAACCTTTTATTTTTCTAGCAGCATTTCAAATTCGAAAACACCATCTCCTATTATCATATCTTACCCAATTCCCTAAAAAAAAGAATGCTTTATTGTATTTTTCATTTTGGTGGCTATTAGCTGCCATTCAATCATTATAAATTCCTTATTCAAATTTAGCTATTGTTTACTAAATGTTTCTTCTCTAATATTCTTGCTGAAGCCCTCTTCATTTCTACTTCCTCTTGTTCTTGCCTTTTCTCTTATTAAGTTCTTTCTTTGTTCCTTCGCTTGCTACTTTCCCTTATCCTCAAAAATGTCAAATGTCTCAGATTCCTAAAATTGTGAACATAGCTACGGAGATGCTGGTTCTTCATCTTTAAGTCTTTCTTTCTATAAATCTCTATCAAGCGATTCATTTTTTGGGGTTGAAATGGTTGTGGCTACTATTCAAGCCTCTACCATAGCTATAAAAGCTTTGGCCTCTAAGTCCACTGAGCTAGCTCTATTGCATCAAACTCTAATTATAACTTTATCTTCTCAAGTTCTTTATGGGGAAATGGTTTTATTACTCATTGGTATAGATCCATGTACTTATTCCCTTGACCCTTTCTGCTATCTTGCTGGTCAAAATGACCTTTCTGTGCCAAGGTTCCCGAAACCTTTAGGTTTGCAACTGCTTCTAGAGCATAGATTTGTTGCCTCATCCAATTAGAGATTTGACCCTTGTCTATGGCCTCACAACATAGTTGCTGGCTATGAGGAATGGTACAAAAGAGTTACGGCTTCCAAAGAAGGAGTTTGGAAGGATTTGGGAATAGCTTAAGCTATCAAGCTCTCTACCAAGCCTCTTAAAACTGACTTGCCCTTACTTTAATGTGCCATGCTCTTTTGGTTGCCAGTAAGGAACACTTCTAACTTTCCTTTCAGGATAATGACTCCAACTCCTCTAAACACAGCTACCATTATTGGTCTTCTCCCTTTAGGTAAAGAGTGGCCCATTTATTTTGATTCTAGGGTAGGAGTTGATTTTAAGGTAGAGGCTTACCGCTAAATAGATAACTACCCTAAGTTCAAGGCCCACCATGATGAAGCCCCTACTCCCGTTACTGATGCTGAACATACCACCTTCCTACTTTTTTGGCTCTGTAGATGTGTCATAAATTCTAGGTCTAACCAAGTTATGAAGGAGGTCTTATCCCTTCTTGTTGCTGTGGCAAAGGTAAACAAGTTGCTATAAATACCTTCTTCCTAGGCTGCCTGTATAAAGGGCTTTTTGGTTTGTACACCAATATGCAAGACTATAGGAATTTGGACACTATTTTAGGGCCCTTTTGGTTCCTTCAGATATGGTTTGAATCTTACTTCTCAGAACTATTTGATAATCTAGCTAATACTTTCGCCTCTACTTCTGCTCATCCTACAAGGTGTAGAATCCATGGAGAGTTGCTTTATCGTGTTCCTCCTAGTGATCGATCTACCAACGGCTTCTTTGAATATTTTTACAATTGCTTGACAAGAGCTAATTTTGCTTTCTACAAGTATATCCCTTATACCTTTTGTTCTATTGTGTTAAGATTATTTTGAAAACTTATCCTCACTACTCAAGACATTTTAGTCAACTACAACCCCTGTGGTTGATACAATAAGTTATAAGCTGAGATTTATGCCCCAAATTGTGTAGCCAACAATTTGGCCTTAGCCAGGAAGTCCCTATTACTTACCATCATGTCATTAACTTTAATGTTTCTGATAAGGAAGCATTAAATTCCTAAAAAAAGATCACTCACTTCTTGTCTTGTTGCAATTCGACCTTAAGTTCCTTTGAATTCTCCCTATTTGAAGTAGCACCCATTCATGCTATGGAGGTAATCAACTGGTGGCATAATTTTGATGGCTCCCAGCTTACTATGCTGCTAATGGATCACCTCTCTCTAGTTTTTAACTTGAATCAAGCTCAACTTGCATTTGCTTCCCAAATTAAAAGAAAGAAGAAATCAACTAGAAGTACCAACAAAAGCAAGCCTTCAAGTACTTAATGTTCTTCTTATTTTGTCCTTGTCTTTTAGCTTTCTTTTAAGTTCTACTTTTATTTCTATTCAGCAAGCCTAATCACTATTGAATCCAAGAATCAACTTTTCAACCCCTATCAATAATAGACCACATACTGGACAACAACTAGCTACCACTCCATAGGTAAGCTTTTGTTTCCCTTTATCTTTCTGGCTTGCATTCTATTAATGTTGTCTAAAGTCTGTTTTATAACTCAAGCCTCTTTGCCTACTCCTGTTGATGCTACTGCTACTGCTCAACAAGCTTCAATTGCTCCCCGCAAGTGAGCTAATACCTTATCGCCATCTTCTGAACAGTTTGTTCCCATTACAGTGACTTCTGAAATACCAGCTCCTCAACTTGTTGTAGCTCAATTTCCTGGAAAAGACCCTTTAGTTATTCATGCTGCTTCTTGTGGAGTAAGTGAGGAAGAGATTCGTAAATATTTTACTGAGCAAAAGTCTCCCTTATTTCCTTGAGTTAGGCAACTAGTGACTTCTTTAGATGTACAAAAAAATTTACAACTGGTGGAAGATTTTCTTAATTTATCTTTTCCTTCTCAGTCCCTATAGCAAACCTCATTTATATCAGCTCTGAAGACTTCGATCAACTTAGAACGACCAATTGGCCTTACTAAAAAGGTGTACGACTTGCTTTCTAAAGTCTCTGCTAAATTTAACAATTTGCAGCTGAGGAGGAAGCTAGCTTTAAACTAAAGGGAGTCAGCAAAAAAAGAACTTTGCCATTTGGAGTACCAGGTCTAAGGCCATTATTGGTTGATATGTTGAGATTGAGACAACTGATCAAGTTTACTAAAACTAGATTGACACAGCCAAGGTGGATTTAAAGGCCAAGCATGCTTAGCAGAAAGTGACTGTAAGATGAAACTCATCTTCTCTATGTCAAAAGCCAGAATACTGAAAAAAGATCTAATTCCCTTTTGTTGCAACAAATCTTCTTTGAGTAGGCAAAAGAAAGTAAAGCAGTTATTCTGATTGAAGTAGAAAGAATATAGGAAAGTCTAAAGGATGAGTTCTTGAAAGCAAAAGCTCTTCCAATAGCTATTGTACTAGAAGTATCACAAGCTCAAGATCAAGGCTAATCCAGCGAGATAATCACTCTTGTGGTTGCCATGGAAATAAATCAGCCCATGTCCCGTGAACCTACCAAATCCCTTATTGAAACTGTAAGAAACACGAATGGTATTGGTGCTGATCAACCTTTGGCATCTGCTTCAAAGATAGATTAGACCTTGTTCATTTGCTTTTAACTATAGCCAAGTAGTTGGCTTTCACAACTACTTAGTAGAATAGGACCCTTAAAACCTTTTGGATCAATTTCGCAACTACCAATAGGCTAGTTTAGTTTCTTGCTTTTTGTTTTCATTTCTTTTTCCTCCCACATAGATAGGTAATAAAACTTCAAGTACCTTCTATTGATGCTCTTTTCTTGTTCTTCTTCTTCTAGGGAAACTAATTTGTATGCACCTCTGGCTAACACTTGGCTAACCAAAAAAGGACCGTCCCAATTTTTTGACAGCTTCCTAAAGCTTCGCTTCTTAATTCTAATAGGCAGGATTGCTTTCCAAACCAAGTCACCTTCTCTAAACTACTTGGATTTGACTCTTTATTTATAACTTTTCACCATATTCTATTTATTTCTACAAATGCTTTCCAATCCTAATAGCTTATTAGCATCTAACTGATTTAGCTCCATGTGCATGGCTTATGTGTACTCCTCTGTAGTTAATGCATTTTGCTTGGCTACTTTTAATGACTGATTAGCTACTTTCAAAAGGAGCATAACATCATAGCTATAGGCTAACTTAAGGGGCGTAGCAACTGTTGTTGTCCTTTTAGAAGTTCAGTAGGCTTACAAAACTTCTCTCAACATCTTATACCACTATTGAGGCCTATCTTCTACATGCATTTTTATTAAGTCAATTATGATCCTGTTGGTTGCTTCAGCCTGACCACTAGCTTGTGCATAATAGAGAGATGAATGCAGTGTCTTGATGCCAAACTATTTCATGAAAGCCAATACCCTATCACTAGTGAACATAGTTCCCTAGTCGGCTGTGATTGTTTGAGAGATGCCAAATCTAAATGGGATATGCTCTTTCAAGAACTCAATCACTTCTTTCTGGGTAACATTCTTAAAGGCAATAACCTCCACCCACTTAGTGAAATAATCCGTGGTTACCAGGATAAAACAATGGCCTTTACTAGAAAAAGGATAAATTTTTCCAATGATGTCCATAACCCACCCACAAAATAGCCGGGGGCTGTTGCTGAGAACCATACTTCTAGCAAGCTAAGCAGCTTCTGGCATATTAAGCATAATCTTTACCCATTGTAGGCTAATAAAATCCAAATATATAAAGTAGCCATCTCATCTTTAGCCCTACTTGATGGGTCTCACATAATCCTTCATGAACTTCCCCAATAGCTTTCATAACCTCTAAGGGTCTAAGACACACTAGTAGCAATCCTTTAGTACTCTTTTCAAATAGCTTTCCTTCCATTAGATAAAAATGTAAGGCTTTATTTTTAATGGCTAAACTAGGACCTATTGAAGGCTGATATAAGTAACTAATCAATTCCTTACACTAGTCAACTACACTATCAACTAGGCAAATCATCTTTTTGATGTTTAGTTGCTTTTGTGCTATTCTCTTGAAATTTGAGTCTTGCTATGCAAAGTTGTTAGCCTCTGTATTATAGCTTATAGGAATGTACATGAAAATGACATTTGTAAACTTAGTTAGCAGTTTCCTAGCCTTGTCAAGGTAAGGAAGCAAGCTTCAACTGGTGTACTAATATTCTCTAGTGAGTTATCTGACTACCAGCTCTAAGTCTTCTAGGATTCTGTTGTAGCTAGCTTTTTAAGCTAAGAGGATTTGTAAGCCGAATAATAAGGCTTCATACTTGGCCTAGTTATTTGAACAATGCTTTTTCAGTTCTAACCTTAGAGTTCCCTTCTTGCTATTAGGGCTAGTAATGACCATCCCGATGCCTGATTTGGTAACTATACAAGATCCATCAAAGCATAATAACCAATTTGGCAATCCTACAAACTCAACAAGGACTACTAATAAATCGACCATGTTCATGCTAGGATGCTTAGCTAAGAAATCAGCCAAAGCTTGTCCCTTAATGGTTCTTAAGGGCACATATTCTAGGGCAAATGAATTCAATTTCATGGCCCATTTAGTGAGTTTGCTTTAGAACACAGGCCTCAAAAGTAAATACTTGATAATATTAATCTTTGAAATTATATGAACAACTCTAGGAAGTAAATAATATTTAGGCTTTATGCTTATATAGTACAAAGATAAACATAACTTCTCCAAGGGGGTATACCTAGTCTCTATATCAATTAACATTTGGCTAAAATAATAGATAGCCCTTTCTAAACCATCATCAACATCCTAAGCTAGAAATGCACCAATAGAGCTTTCTACTACTGAGATGTATAACTTCAATGGCTTTCTATCTACAAGTAGCACCAATACTGGGGGTTGGGCCAACTTGCACTTTATGTCATTAAAAGCCTATTATTGCTCTTCCTCCCACACAAAACTCTCATCATGCTTTAGCCTTAATAGCTTTATAAAGGCATACAACTTACCTGCTAAGTTAGTAATAGATCTTTGCAAGAAATTGATCTTACCTAGTAGGCTTTGGAGTTCCTTCTTATTTCTAGGAAGCCTTGCTTCCAACACAGACTTGACTTTGTTCCGGTCGACCTCTATGCCTTTCTCATGGACAATAAAACCTAGGAAGTTACCCGTGCTATGTCAAAAGCACGATTAGCTGGATTCATCTTTATATTGAACTTCCTTCTTTTTTGAAAAGCTTGCTCTAGGTAGGCTAAATGTTGCTTATCGTTAGTTTACTTCACTACTACATCATCTATGTACACTTCTATGCTTCGACCAATAAGATTATGAAATATGGTGTCCATTGCCCCTTAATAAGTGGCTCCAACATTCTTTAGACTAAAGGCATGACTACCCATTCATATATGCCTATTGCTGCTAAGCATCGAAAGGCTGTCTTGGATATGTAGCTTCAGGTATGTATATCTAGTTATAGCCAAAATAACCATTCATCAAGGACAAAATTTTGTAGGAAGCTGTAGCATCCACCAACATATCTACAACTGGTATGGCATATTCATCCTTGGGAGTAACAACATTCAGATTACAAAAATCTATGCAAATCCTTAGCTTCATGTTCTTTTAGTCACTGGGACAATGGTGGCCAACTAGTTTGTGTACCTTGCTGTCCTGATAAAGCCCGCTTTTAGCAACTTCTCTATTTCTTCTTTCACTTTGGGAATAAGTTTGGGAGTAAATCTTTTAGGAGCTTGCTTACAAGACTTAGCCCCAGTTTGACGGGAAGCCGGTGTTCTACTAAGCTATGAGCAAGGCCTGGTATCTCGTGATACTCCCAATCAAAGCAATTCTTGTACTTTTTTAGTATGTTGTTTAGCTCCTCTCTAAAATCTAGTCCCAACAGCCCACTTACAAAAGTGGTTCTAGGTACTTCAATAGTTCTCAAATTGATTTCAATCAAAGGATCTTGAGTTACTATTGTTTTCACATCCTCCTTTAATGGGGATTCTATAAACAGGGGCTATTCATCATCCATTGGGCAACTATTGTTCTTGGCCGCCAAATCACATTCTCAATACACCTAATCTATTAAATTCTACCCGTGACCATGTGATCAACTAATTGAATCAGTTTGAACCCTTTGTTTGTCCATTCTAAGGAGCTATTGCTGCTGAGTGGCTCCTAGAATACCTTTGTTAGGGTAGTAACATGAGGGAAGTAGAATTGAGCCTATAATATCCCTACTTCTGCTACAAACATCTTGTTATTTGCTCTTATCACTTTAACATCATCTTTATTCTAATAGATTAGCACCTGGTGTAGAGATGATGGTATACAATGGTTGGCATAGATCTAGTCATGCCTTAAAAGCAAGGTATAAGTAGATTTGGCATTAACCACAAAGAATGTAGTGGTTAAAGTTTTACTTCCTATTATTAGTTCCATAGGTATGATGCCCTTGGCTATAGCTCCCCTAGTGAAGTTGGTCATCTCTATAGTAGTGGGTCTATTTCATTTCTACCTAGCTTCCATAGTGTAATCACAAACATAACATTTAGGACTACCTCATTATCTACAAATACACGGGATATAAGTTAGCCATTAATGTGAGCCTTGATGTACAAAGGCTTCAGATGCTTAGCCGTTGCCTCCCTACGTTTCTCAAACATAGTTTTGCTACATGTTTTGGATAAGTATTGTAACACCTCTGTTTCTATCATCATTGGTCAAATAAATTATTTTCTAACTTAATACGAGAAGCGGATATTTAAAGACAGAGATTGTATATATATGTATAATAAAGTTTTTTTACAAAACGTAAGGAACAAAAATTTAAGACAGAGATTGGATATATATATGAGATTCTGGATGAAACGCAGAAAGCGACGACTGGAGACGAAAAATGGTAGTACACATGAAATGTATATTTTAGAAATTGACTGATACTTTTATTAGAAAAAGTCGGCTATAAATTCTCAATCGAAGTAACTACATTAAATTCGACTAATACTTTAAGCTTAAGCTTAATATAAGATATCAAAAGTTACTTTAATACGAGAAACTTAAACACAAAGATATAAATCATGTTAATAAATACAAACACACATGTGTTCTAGTGTCACATATTCAAAAAAAAAAAATAATAAATGTGGTTTGCTAGTTGAAATCACAGCCAAAAAGAGGAAAATTTCCAAACATACTATATATTAACTAAATGCACGGTCAAAAGAAGGATCCTTATGTATATAAATGTATTTTAGTCGAGAGAAAAGCTAGACACACACAACACACATGCATATACCTAATTTAATTATGCTTAAGGGTGTCTCAGCCAGCACATTGACAAATCCATCTCTCCATTCTTTCCAATGCTTCTCGGCTACATAAGGGAAAGACCAAGGACCAACTCATACAAATATATATATTACATACACCTCACGACCAGCACATGTGTGATGTCAAATGACAAATCAAGCCCTTCATTCCTCCCAATGCTTCTCGGCTACGCAAGGAAAGAAAACGACCACATGTTAGTCAAGGAGCATAATGAAGTTAGGTACATATTCTTATCCCTTCTCTGCCAAGTAAGAGAATGAGATGAAGAATAAGCCAAGAAACTTCCTAGCACATCGGTTGCTTGAAGAGAAGAGACAAAATGGAATAACTACCGAGAAGAGACAAGCTAGTTGACTTGAAGTCAACTTAGTTGCATTCCAACATTTGGTTGCTTGGGAACCAAATAGAAGGAATGGCTTATCTCCTTTGAACCAAGCCTCATTATAACCAAGAAGACAAAACATACCCATCCTTAAATAAGGATGCTACTGATAAATCAAGAGGAAAAAGGAAGAAACAAAACAAATGAAAGAAAACAAGGAAAGAAAAGAGGAAAAGAAGAAGGGACCATAAGCTCTCGGTAAAGACAAAAGAGAAAGGGTAAAGCTTCAAGAGTAAATCAAGGGTGAGTCCTTAAGACTCACAATAGAAAGTGCATTAGCTCTCTTTCTTCTCCATATAGATGCATAAATAAGATTAATTCTCTCAATTTGAATAGAGTTTACATGATAGTTCATGATTAGGAGAAAGAATTGATTCTTGGTACCATATTAAGTTAGTGATTATATTCAAGCTTTTATGATAATTATGGCTTTAAAGAGGGATTAATCTAATAATTTCATTTTATTTTGGTAAGTATGTTCAAGCTTGCATGACAATTAATTGTTAGAAGAAAGGATGGATTTATGACATCTAAGTTCATGAATGTTATGACATGTAGGATTCATGCTCTTATTATAGAAGGATATAAATTGTATTATGAATATCATGAGTTAAAATGTTAATTTTGAATTACATGTAAGGCTTTGATGGTTAGCTATACTCAAGACAAAGGAGAGGAGTCTTACATGAGAAGAAAAAAAATATATATATATTAGGAAAGAAGGTAGACATGTCTCTTGGCCAAGCATAAAGAAATATAAGTTAAATAAATACTCCCCCTCCACATGACCTCTCGGTCAACTAAGGATGGACAAGGGTTAATATTCACATACAAACACAAAAAAAAAATAAATATATATATAGGAGAGGAAAAAGGGGAGACATCTGACAAAGAGAGAAAAGAAGGAATAGTATATGAATAGGGGATGGAAAGGATTAGGTAGAAGATTTCACCAACATTTTACCCTTGATTCATGCATCTTCATGTATGAGAAAAAGGGATATACTAGCTGACGGCAAGAAGGAAAGGGGAATAACACAAAATGATATTTCAAATCATTAATCAAAATATAAGGGCCCCACCTCCCATTTCACTATGGTGTCGGCCAAGAAAACATCAAGATACAAAAACAAAAATTTAGTATCCAAGAATGGAATGATTAGGAACCTTGTGAGGAGTCCCTTAGCCAAAAGAAGTTCGCTGGACATAGGATAACTTTCGGTAGATTAAGGACCGAGACTTTTCTCCATTGGCCAAAGTCAAGCAAGACTTGGAAGTCTTGATATTAACTTTCCAGCATATTTCCTAAATGCATGCACGACCAAAATGAGTAAAAATAGGAATTTTTGTATGAATTTACATGGGAATTTTGACATGGCCTCACGGCCAAGAGAATAAGAGGAAAAGCACTTCCACTTGGTCAAAGTGGACTCTCAGCCAAAGATTTAAGAAAGAGTATCTTAATGCCCTCTTTCCATTTTAGAATACAACAAAAAAATATAATAAGAAAAGTGTATGTGTATATATATATGTGTGTGTGTGTACACAGTAGCAATGGTAAGAAAATAAGAAATTGAATGTGCATCCTCTTAGCAAATTAATACCTTGATAAATTGGCCAATAAGTTAGATTAACTCTTTTAAAAAAAATATAAATATTTATATACGTGTGGCTGCCATATTGTTAACGTTAATTTCTCATAAGATTTTGATTTTATGTCTGTATACATGTATATATATGTACGTAGCTCTATGGTTAAATGTATGTAAGAAATTCTTTAAACATTTCAAATGATGGCATTTACCAATGCATATGAAAGAAAAATGATAATAGGATGTAGCCAATGCATGGAAATGATAGATGTGCACACCAAACTACTCAGGTGTATACATAAACCCGACCAGGTATATACACAATAGAATATGGAAGGCTATGCCATGTAGGTGTTACAAGATCTCGTGAAAGTGATACATGCTCAGATGATCTTCATGAAATGATCTTGAGACAAAGAACAAGGTGCCCGAGTGATCTTCGAGATATGATCTTAGGACAAGAAGAAAACATCATGTATATCAATGTTTATGATGTGTTTATTCATGATTTGTCTCTATGATTTATCTTTATGTCTTATTATTTATTAAATCATGTTTATTTGAATTACGAGTACTGATTCATTTATTTTGCAGATCATTAGCTAAACAACGACAAAAAAAAATAAATAGTAATATAATAATTATCTTTTGTGTACCTGATAGAGGCAGAGGTACTCATCCTGGTTACCATCGGAGAGGGACTGTTGATCTTCATACGAATCAAAATCCAGATTCTCGAGGTATATTGGCCGCCCAGTACACCCCGGCCACCTACCAAGTGATGCGACGATGACCCAATAGGACCTGCTACAATGCTGTAGGCCAGTTTTTGTCATGTGCATATAGGCCACACAAATAAATATA
>WOFL01000232.1:0-11280 GCA_012978445.1 Dipteryx alata
AGAGGCACTGGATCGTTATGCTAAACATATTAGAGTATTTGGTTTATATTTTTCCCCAATACAAGTCCAAATCGAGTGCAATCAAAGCCTACTCGTAGCTAAGAGGTAGAGGATCATATTAGGCCTATTAGGTCAAAGGTAATTTAAGAATTAATAATTTTTAGTCTGTTATTTATTTACAAATTAGTTTTGAGGTGTAGCTATCCCTTCCTCATTCTGTTTTCTGCAAAATTCCAAATTTTGCTTTTGTTCTTGCATTTTCTTTCTGTTTCTTCATCTTTTTCATCTTCTTTTCTATTTTTGATTGGTTCTCCATGATTATTGAGTTCTAAATTCGTTGATTGATCCAAGGATATTTAAGGAACATAGTAGTTTGAGAATTTGGACTGATTAAATGTGATTTTGGTTATATTTCTTCTCCTTTCTTCTGTTTTCTTCTGCTACTTCTTGATTTCAATTTTATGAATGATGATTCTATGATTGTAATTAAGATTTGATGTAATTCTAGCTGATAGGTTAGGGTTTCATTCAAATTGAAGAAGATTACATTGATAGATCTATTGAGATAGGTTAATTGTTCTAGTTTTTAGGTTAATTCGGTTTGCATGGATCTGTGATTATAGAATTCGTATAATTCATGTAATTAAGCAAATTCTAGGTGATCATCTAGTAGAGAACTCAATTTAATTATAGTGATCTCAAGTTGGATTAAATTAACCATAGAATTTGAATTACATGTGCAGATTTGATGAATTCAATGATGATTGTTGTCGTTTCTGAAAATTCCTTGGGTTAATCCACTGCCCAATTTGTGTTCCTTCTCTGTTAACGTGTTTTTATTCATTTTAATTCAAATACAGCCCTCTTTGAACTTCTTTTAATTAAATAAATTGCAATTAAGATTCTTAGAAGAATGACTTAGGTTGTTACTTATACTACAAGCTATAAAAGCACTCAATTGTAATTTAGTTGAACTCAACACTCTACTAGCAACTTATACCGATCAAAGATGGATTTAAATATATTAAAGTGATGACAATATTTTTGAGAAAAGAAAAATTATTTTCAAGTACAAAGAACAAGTGATGAGTATGATGGGACCTGTCATCCATCATTTTCTGTCACAAGTACTCATTTGTTAACAATATAATTTATAATTTATAATTTATAATTAATTATTGAAATTTGTTTAAAAAGAATTTAAAAATAGAAATTGAAATGGAAACATAAATAAAAATATTTTTCTAACAAAATAGGGCCTTGCAGAGTTAGAAAAATATGAATGTGAATGATATTTATTATTAACTTAAATATTCTTGAAACTCACTTAAGTACCATGAACACAATTGAAAGAATAATTATTTGCTCATAGAATGTGACCAATTACTAGACATTTGGAATTAAATTTGGGATGATATGGAATTGAATTTAATTTGTATTTATTGTCTTGTAAAATCTTTTTACTATAATTTAATTGTATATTATCATATTATCTAAAAAATTTGATTATGATAATAATTGTTTAAAATATTAAATATATAATAATATATAATACCCTATTCTAACGTAGAATGTCTATATAAAAAACAGATATATAGTAATTTTTAAGGAAAAAATATCTAGTAAGCCTTGGTCAATAACAATCTAGTTATAAACTAATAGGATTTATCTAAAAAACAAAGATAAAATTTTTGGTATAAACAAACAACAAAAATTTTAACAAATCATAAAGAATAAAATAAAATAATAAATTGATATTTTTATGTATACAAAATAATTAGAATAGAGAATAAATTTTCGCTGATAGAAAATAGACATTCCAAGTGAATTTCCCTAGTGGAACAGGAATAGAAGTGTACTCATAAATAGAGTAGAATAATTAAAATAAAATCTGAAAAAAAAAGAACAAAGTAGCATAACAAATATAAACAGAGTTTAATAATAAAATTCGAGTTTGTATTAATTATATTGGAGAATTTTAAAAATTAAAGATCACTATTGCTCTTATTGTTATTCACTTTTTAGAGGCACAATTTCTTAGTTAGACTCTTAGAGTATATTGTTTAAGATCTATTATATCCTTTATATGTCATTAATAGCAAGTGAAAAATTAAAGTAACAACATTTTATGGCTCAAAAAATAGTTTAAGTCTATAAAGTTCCAATCCCAAGAGTCCAAGTAATCATTAGTCCATGTCATTTATACAAGTCCATAGTCAAATTCAACACATAATTCTAAAAAGTCTAAAAGTTATATAGAGTTTTAGGACCCTTTTCATAATGGTTTGGTCGCATATGTATATATATACATCAAAAAGGGGTTGATTTTAGTCCATGGGTCATAAGTTCATGAAAATCATCACTTTATACTTCAAATTATTAATTAGGAGGTTCCTTTGCAAAAACAAACATGTTAGTATATGTTTTAAATAAATAAATATAAATTGATCATAACTTAAACAACATAATGGAAATATAACAAAAGCATAATATAAAATTTTTATGAATGAAAGCATGGGAAGGATTAAACTCTTTATTTACTCATACAAGCTATTTTCTTTGCTCAAAGATCATTTTCAAGTATTACCTTGAGTCATATACTTAAAGATCATCCTTTTCTCTATGAAAATCACCTTAAGCCCTCCTAAGGATTATGCTCCGCTCTATGGGAGTCACTTTAAGGAATCTTTTAGTATTTGAGATCTTATAATGGCTTTATGGTTTAGCCTTCCATATTCTATTATGTATACACCTAGTTGGGTTTTGTATATACACTTGAGCAGTATTATGTATACATCTTAAAATATTCCCATGCATGGACTATAAAAAAGTATCATCATATTATCATTTACTCATATACAATCAAGACCTTCAATAATCATTTGTACACTTATAAAAGCACTTACAATTATTAAGAAACATGGCTATATACAAATAAATTTCTTATAGTTGAAAGATAATTCAATTACAGCATACATGCATAATATGTTTAGGTGAATAATCCAAAATCATGCCAAAGTAGCATAATGTTCATTTTTGCTTTTAAGTTTCCTTTCTTAGCTAAGAAGCTTTAAGCATGAAACATATATCTATAATAACTTTGAGAAGTCAACTCAAATCAAGCTAATAAGTCCAAATGAAATAACTAACTCAATTTCTAGTCTTCTTCCTCATTCATGGCCGAAAGAAGGCCTTTGAGTGAAAGCAGGTAGCTTATTCAATACAATAATATTAACTCTTACTATTTTGTCCTAAATCCAAAGAGATATCTTCCAATACAAGGAGTGATCATAAATCCCCCTTCTTGACCGAGACAAGTTTCTTGCAAAAGCTATATTTCTTTACTAACATACTAATTAACATGAAGATTAAATTGTCTCTTTAATAATTAATATAAAATAACTCTAAGATACAACTATATGCAAGAAAGAAATTTTAATGCAAGGCCTTAGTGTGAGTCAAAAGAACTCATCTCCTTGTTTTCTTCTTCTTCCTTTTACATTTTCACCATGTCTTCTTTTCTTTCCTTTTTTTTTTAATTCACTTCTTTCTTTTTCACTCTTTTTCTCTCTTTTGTTTTTGTTTCTTATTTCTTTCAATTAGATACCCACCACCTTTAATAGTAAGTTAGGATTTGGATATTTTTCTCAAGAAATGATGGCCTTTGGTTTTTGTAACCAACTAGTTGGAAGAATTTAGTTCAAATATAACCAAGTCATGATGGGTTGACTCGGGTTAACAAGAAGCACCTTGCATGCTTCTCTTTTCCTTAGCTTTTTTCTTTTATTTTCTAAGCTTTTCCTTGGCTGAACCTTGTTCCATCATGCCACTAGGATATTACTTCTTTGTTTTACCAAGAAAAGTCATGCTTTATTATTTTAAAATTTCCTTCTTTCTTCTTGTCTTTTCCTTTTTCAGTTCTTCTTCCCTTTTCACTTGTGCTTTTTGCTCTCCTCATCCTTTGCTAGTTGCCACCCTTGTATTATTTTAGAAAATTATTGGCCTTTAGATCTTAGTCTTCTTGAAAGGGATGGATAGTTAGGATTTGATTTTGTGATAACTTTTGATTATTTTAACTAAATGGCTAGTAAGAAACCAAAATTGAGTAATTAGACTTAGAAATGAACTAGATCATAATGAGAGTTGACTTAGGTTAACTAATTTCAAGAAGCAAGTCCTCTTGGATGTCCATATAGAGCCTTGGTTGTTTTTGGACTTGGTTTTTTTTCTTTGGCCCAATTTAAGATTTCTTTTGGCTCATTTCTATATGGGCTTTGGTTGGGCATCCTTTTGGGCTCTTTTCAACCCCATTTTGGGCTTTTTCGAATGTCTATTGAGCTTCCTTAATAAATCCAATTGTGTTTCCTATTATTTTTGGTTTAACCATTTTATTAGATCTTAGCACATTTTTGGTTCCCTTTTCAATTCAAATTCTAAGGTCTGTCTGAGTTTGCTTCTAAATTCCTTATAAAATTTCTTTAGTCATCATTTAGAGCTTTTTGATCCAACTTTTAATAACTTTTCCAATTTTTCTCTTGATTTTTTAGAATATTTATAATTTTGTTACTGGTTGCTTTTTGGATCTGTTCATTTTCTATAAAACTCTGTTTGGTCTGATTTTAGCGTAGACAGATTCTCCATCTTTATATCTACTATATGTGTCTGTCTCTAGTCTTCTGCTTTTTATATTTTATTAGATAAAACTTTATCTGATAAAATTAAAGAGGAAGAGCTGGCAACCCCCTAGGAAATTTTTTCAATTTTACCCTTTTTGGGTTTTCTTTCGATATTTTTTTCCTCCTCTTAACCCATTGCTTATACTATATTCAGATTATAAATTTTTTTTATTTTTAGTTAAATATAAAAAAATGAGGATATTACACAATATATAATTAAATAATATTATAAAAAATGTTATATTAATATTGGATCAAAATTAAAAACTAAACACTATTTGATTCTCCAATAACGCACTGTGAAAGTTTTGTTCCTGTGACTACCATGGCACTTATGTATTAGATGTCTCTCTCGTATTGCCACCCTCCCAGGTGTTGGGGAAATTGCCTTACCATCCTTATCATCTGCAATCCCTTACTTTCTTTTGAGATGTTCTCTCTGCAATGTTGTCCTTTTAAAAGTACTTTGATAAGTATATTGAATCAACAAATAATAAAACGTACATAAGAGTATCATCCTATGAAGATTATTAACCAAGTACTGATTCACTTAATTCAATATTATTTAAGTGTAAATTTGTAGCAAGAAAACCATCTAATAAGATTAAATCTAAAAGGAATTAATGCAAGAATATAACAAAAGCAATTAAAAGGAATAAAAGCAACCAACATATAAAAGCACTAGAAGATTCAATTTCACTTGAATTGTTAATGTCAATTGATATTTTCTATTTCTTTAAGTTCTGATTTGAATTGTTGATGGTTAATTTCTAATTCGTTGGTATGTTAACCCTCTTTCAACTGACATTAAAACCTAATTTCTTAGGATTACCAAATTAAGATAAAGGCTTTCACAAGCTTATAGAATTCCTAACAACTATACAACTCGTATTTATATATTCCTAGATTTAACTTAGGTTATGACTTTAATTGCAAGAATAATTTATAACCTAATTTTTCAATTAAAATCATGAACTTTAAATCAATTTATGATAGGCTTAAATCATAAAATGCAAATATTAAGCACAATAATTGAAACTCAAAATTAGAATCAAAAACTTAGATTAACAAAGAAAATATTCAAATTAATATATCAAATCTAGGTTAAGTCTTCATCTAATAAAAAAGAAATTTAGCTTTTCACAGGAAAAGAAAAACACAAAAATATGGAAGAGAAATCCATAGAAGAGAAAAAGGGAAAGGGAAAAGATCTCTATAAGAATAAATATTGATTCTTCAAGCTTCAACTTTCATCAAGCTACTTCCTCCTTATGCCTAAAGAAATCCAAGTAGTGCTTTGGCATCTCTCTTAAGTTCTCCTCCAAATTTTGTGCTCAATAGATATAAGGTTATAACTTTTAATACTGTCAGCGTGTAAGCACCTATTTTCTAGTGCCTAAGCACTGGCTTCTTGTAAGAATGCAATTTTCTTGCCTTGTAGCACCTAAGCACTAGGGTTATAGTGACTAAGCATTGGTTTTCAGCTCCCAGACTATTGATTAATCCCAAGAAAATAATATAAAAATTAAACAATATGAAACGTTAAATTGAAACATAAATGTGTTAGAAAATTGAAATTAAATAGAATTGTACAAGAGTAACAAAAAATACTCAAACAAAATAATAATTCAAGGTTAAATTGGGGCTAATTTATCAATATTTCCTTGGGCTATCACTCATCCACACTTGAACTAGAGCTTGTTCTCAAGTAAACCATAAGAACAAAAAGAAACAAAACTTCCTCAAGCAAAGTGAAACACCAAGAAAAACAAAGGAGCACTTGAAGACCAAACTGAAAACATAATCACAAGGAATAACTTTCAAATTATATGCTATTGTACAATAAAATTTATGGCTTTAAAATAGAGTTGTCTCACTTAATCCCTAAGCAAAAACAAGTAATTCAAAGAACGTGTTCTTCCTTAATAATACTTCAAAAGTATGATGATCATCAAATGTCCCCTAAAATTTTCCCTTCCAAAAGGCACATAAATTGACTTTTATGCACAAGTTGCTTTCTTTTCAACTTTAATAAGCATTAGACTAAAACCAATATGTTTTGGTGATGAAGTCATGATCTTTCACCTACCATATGTTAGCTCCTCTTCCTTCACAAATTAATTTTAGTCAGATATTTACTTGATTAGGAGAAAAGAAAAAATATTCTATAAATCATAGTTAGCTACACATTCTATCGTCTCTCTCATTTTCTTAATTAAACTTCACCCTCAAATAGCTTTACTGTTTAGAAGAAGAAATATAACAATGTGAAAACTGTAGTTAAGCACACATTATATTGACTTTGAATTTTTCCCAAACCAGATGGCACAATTTGTTTATATATAGATAGACACACACATATATATATATATTAACGAAATATGTATAGGGTGCATGTGAGAGAAAGAAGGAAGTTTTGTAGGGTTTAAATGGACCCTAGGGCTGTTTCTAGAAACAATCCAGTATGTAGCTACTTAAGTGCTACCCTCTTGACCATTTAGTTAATAGGATCAGTGCTTTAACAACTAACCGTTAACCAATATAGTGCCTAAATGATGACTCTTTAACACTGTATTTTTAAATATGGAAAGATAGAATTCAAAGCTTAAACACTGTATGTTAGACGCTTAAGTGCCAAGTGGCAAGAGGCAACATTTTTGGCTTCTTAGGAGCACTTGAGCATTCCACAATGAATGCCTAAGCCAAAATGAAACACTTCAGCACTTACAAAGGCACATTTAAGAGTCTACAAGTTATACAAATGGAATGCACTTCCAAGCAATGCTTAGGTACCTAAAGAGCAGTGCTTAGGTGCTAATAGCATAAACTCAAATTTGTAGAATTTTGGAAAAAGAAATTAAAACTAGTGATACAACTCTTAAAGATCACAACCAACATGCTACCAAGTCCATCATCCATAGAAACATCATTCAGCAAATCAACTCACAATCAACCACAAAATCACAAGTAACTCAAAATGCAAACTACCAATATCAACTAACAAACTAACAAACTTCACATAAAAGTAAACCAATCAATATGAAAGCATAAAAAATAATAAACTACCAAGAAGCACTTATTTATAGTCTTAGCTAGATCTCAACAGTATATCAAGGCTGCATAAGTTTGATGAAGGTTTTGTGGTAGTCAGTTTCTCCTTCAAGATATAGCTTAAGCCTATGTCTATTAACCTTAAAACAATGTCCTAAACTCAGTTCAATTACCTTAACTATGCCATATGAAAATCCTTCCTTAACCAAGAATGATCCTAAACACCTTGATTTTAGCTTCCATGGGAAGAGTTTAAGTTGGAAGTCATAAAGTGGGACTTGTTATCTTAATTTAAAACTCTTTAGAGATATGTTTTGGTCATGCAGACTCTTTGTCTTCATCGTGAACAATATGGCATTGTCATAGGCTCACAACCGAAACTTTTCAAACTCATTGAATTGCAAAAGCCTCTTTTCATATATAGCTTGCAAAACAAATTTTAGAAGTTTTATTGCCTAAAAGGCCTTATGTTTAAGCTCCATTGGGAAATGACAAGACTTGTCATACACAATCTGATATGAGAACATCCTAATTGGAGTCTTAAAAGTAATTTTGTAGGCTTATAAAGTATGATCCAATTTCCTTGCCTAATCATTTATGGAATTCCTTACTACCCTTTTAAGATTTATATCAGCTTCTTGTTAGAAATCTCCACTTGACCACTAGTCTTAGGGTGATAGAAAGTAGCTATCTTATGCCTTACACTATACTTAAGAGTGCCTCAAAATGTTTATTACAGAAGTGTGAACTACTATCATTGATGATTGTTCTAGGCAACCTAAACCTTATAATTTCTTTCTTAAGAAATTCACTATCACCCTTGCATCATTTATGGCAAGGGCTACAATGTTAACCCATTTGGACTTGTAGTCTATAGTAACCAAAATATATAGATTTGAATAAGAAAAAAGGAAAGGTCCCATGAAGTTAATACCCTAGACATTAAATAGTTCAACCTCCTTAATGTTATTAAGAGGCATCTCATCTCTTCTTAATATGTTTTAAACTCTTTGGCATTTGTCACACCTCTTCACAAACTTCCTAGTATCCTCGAAAAGGGTTGGCTAGTAAAAGCCACATTCAAGAGCTTTTCCAATAGTCTTCTCTCCACTTAAGTGACTATCATACTCAGAACTATATTCCTCAATAGGCATACATCTTCAAAAGATTTGATTTGTACATTTCTTAAAAAGGAAAAGGTCATCCAATACATAGAATTTGTAATATCCCCACTTTTGTTTTGTATTTAGCTATAAGGAAACTTTAGAATCTAAACACAATATGAGCATTGGTTTAAGATGAGGGTTGACATATTAAAAGAAAATCCACGAAGGGTAAAATTGGAAAAACTTCCCAAAGGGTCATCTATTCCTACCTCTTTAACCTCATTAGATGAAATTTTATTTAATAAAATATAACAATCAAAAGACCAACAACAAATAAATATAGCGATACAGAAATGGAGAATTTACCTACGCAGAAATTAGGTAAAACTAAATTTTGAAGAAAAAGAAACTGGTTTGAGAAGCCATTAAGGGCAAAACTATAAATATTCAAAGAAAGTAAGGATAGAGTTGAAAATTCATTAAAAGTAAATCTAAGAACCCTTAAGTGATGTCTAAGGACATTTAATGAGAAATTTAGAAATAAACCTAGACAAAACTTAGAATCTAAGTTCAGAAAGAAGTTAAAATAAGCTGAATTTGTTATAAAAGTTAGAAGAAGTGGAAAGGAACTAGGCCCATTTGGAAGGACAAATAGGCATCCAAAGAAGCCTAATAGGGCATCCAATAAAGTCCAAAAGGAGACCCAACCAATGCCTAAAAGGAAAAGGCCTAAAAGGAAGTTTAAATTAGCCTAAAAAATGAAAAAAAAAAAGCTTAGGCCCAACAAAAGTCCAAGATGGATGCTCAAACCAAGCTTATTCTGAAGCCCATTCAACCCATTCAAATGTCATTAATGAAAGTAAAAATGTCTAGTCAAAGTGTTAAAGTTATCTAGGATAATTTTGAAAGAAAAAACCAATCCTAGCCATCTATTTATATACAGATCTAAGGGTTAAGTGTTACCAAATGTAAGGCCAAGATTAAGCAATAGTAGGAAATCATCTTAGTTGTATATCTCTCCCTCTAGGTGGCAACAAATTAAGGGTTGAGATTAAAGTCATCGTTGCATTAATCCTAGCCAGCCATATACCTCATCCATCCAAGGGCCATGCTCTCTTATAAGTATCCTAAGGATGCCAAGAAAGGAAGCAAGAAGAAAAAGGGGAGAAGTGAGTCATAGTAAGGAGAGAAAGAGAGAAAGGGAGTTTAGCCATGAGAGAAAAAAAAAGGACTGAGACTCTTTTGAGGTGAGTCTTTCTAACTCACATAAGGTTGCGTTATTTTTTTTATTTTCTTGTATACAGTATACATATTAGTTATGTTAGGATCTTATTATATTAGTATTAAGTTATTATTCTGTTAGAATGAATTCATGAGACTATAGCTTACGAAGAAACCATGTTTGGCTAAGAGGAAGGATAAGGATCCCTTTGGCTTAACATGGTTTAGTCATGATTCTTTGATGGTGTGTAACCAAGAAGTTCCATTTATACATTTAAGTTATAAATTATATAATGAGATTATGTTGGATCACAAGTATACTTCCTTTATGTCACCTCTCAGTTAAGGGAAGGGAATGGAGAAGTGTATTTATATCATGCTATTTGATGATAAATTTATGATGTTTATGGATATATGCTTTATTTAAGCCATACATACCAAGTGTTTGATGTATAGTCTATGCTTTATTTAAGCCATGCACACCAAGGGTTTGATATGTTACTTTTATGATGATGAAGGCCCTTAGCTTAGATGATTATAGATTATAAGATAAATACTATGATGTGTGATATTGATTAATTATGACTAATGCATAAAAATATTCAAAGATGTGCAAATGAATGGCCATAGAGAACCTAAAGCCATAAAGAGCCTTGATAAGATCTTAGATATTAAAAGATTTCCTAAAGTGATTTCCATAAAGAGGAAAGTGATCATTAGAAGACTTAAGATGATTTCCATAGAAAGGAAAATAACCCTTAAGTAAGGATTTCCTACGGTGACTCCCATAGAGAGGAGTATGACTTTTAGGAAGGCTAAAGGTAATTTTTATAGATAGGAAGATCCTTAAGTCACTTAAAGTGATCTTTCAGAAAAGAAAAGAGCCTGTATGGGCAAATAAAAGATTTCATCCTTCCTGTGCTTTCACTTATCGAAAGGAAGACATTATATTATGTGTTATGTTATCATGGAACCATTATTATTGTTATTATTATTATTTGAATAGATATTAATCTATTTGTTTTGCATACAATTGGTAGAAATAAAATATAAACTGATATTATCATTCCTACAGAGATCAATCTCAAGATGATTATATTTTTATTTTTAAAGTCAGAGTTATACCGATGTACTTAAATTAGAACTGTGAAAACTATATAAGACCCATGGGCTAACATTGGAGCTTTTTGATATATATACATATATATATATATATATATATATAT
>WOFL01000233.1:0-11278 GCA_012978445.1 Dipteryx alata
TGCTCGTTAGCGCTCCTTACTCTAACGAGTAAGCAAGTAAACTCCTTAGCACAAGCACTAAGTAAGAAACCTACCTTATTGAAAACTCAAGTAAAGCCTTTTGATATATGTATTCTATTAATGCGCTCAAGCATGCGAAGAAAGCAACAAGCGATAAAAGCCCTTTCTATGTTATTAGTAAAGAGCTTTTCTTGCTTGTTTAGTAAAGTCACGCTTTTCATTTTGATAGGAGTAGGTGCTTGCTGGGGCAGGGCACTCTTCATTCTTCATTCGAAACTAATGAATGTCGGGTCGGGGGTTTCTGCCTTGTTATCAAAAAGGGAGTTGGGTAAAGCAAACTCCCTCCTTGGACGAGCACGGGGCTTAGTCAAGTAGAACCGGGTTGCGCTGCTTGATGCTCCGATCGAAAACAAATCAGTGGGGCCATGCCGGTACGACTGAATATGCGTTAAAAAGGTCAATCCCTCCCCTACGACACCAAAAAAAACCGGGCCGAACTTCTAACAGCCCGCCCGCTTCCATAGAACAATATCGTGGCAACGTAGACCTAAGATACATATATATTGGATCTTTGGGAACCATCACAAGTACGGCCGGCCTATATTTAAACGAGAATGCCGTGTCGTCCAGCGGAGCCTAGAAGAAGGTGACTCGCGCAGACAGCTGACTCCTTTTCAATAGAAAGGAATAGCCAAACCAACCCAGCTGGCTGGTCAATCTCAGAGATCTTATCGGCCGGCAAACCGGAGACGGACGACCACGGTCCCGACCTTATCAGCACCGGAGGTGTACTAATCAATGAACCCCCGAAACCTACTTTCTTTTCTGACAAAATCAACCAAGCCTAACCGGTCACGACATGTTGTTGATATTGATTGAGTTTGAGGGACTTTCGCTGACTAAATCCATCCATAAACCTAGACCCCGGCAACTTTCGTAACCAAAGCGTCAAGACAACAGCCAAAGGTCACCTTTGGATTCTTAAGTAGGGGGGCAAAGAGGAGCACGTAGGAATGAATGCCGACCACTACATAAGCCACTGGTGGCTGAGAGAAAGCGAGCAGCACCTTGTATAGGTTGGGCGGAGCTTGAAGAAGCGAGCCCCTATCAGAGAAAGCCATTGCGCGCTAGCCTAGCTAGCTAGCGTTTTTCAGCTGGCTGTTATGTTAGTTGTAGCGCGCCTTCCCTCCTTCTCTCACTTCGGAAAGATTTCGCAGTATTTTCTTATGATGACCTGGTCGAGAGAGTACGATACATCGGTGTAAAAGATTGAGTGGGATCTGTGAGGTTGGTTATAGTAAGGCCTGGCCGGAAAGTGTTCTTGCCTCTATCATTGAAGGAAAGGTTGGTCAACAATTTGGAGAGTTTGCTTCTACACGGAAACGAAGACTTTCGAGAACAAATATTAAACCGGGAAGAAAAAAGGGGAAAAAGTAAATAAAGTCTAAGCGCATATGGCACGAAAAGGAAATCCGATTTCGGTAAGACTCGATCTGAATCGTAGTTCAGATTCAAGTCGGTTCAGTGAGGGCGACCGCGAAAGTCACCGAATGGGTCAGTCTTTTCCTTCAGTTTGTCCTATATATATTATATATATAAAAGCGTGGGAGGACGTTGCAGATGTCCGGGACGGACACGACTTCTTCTAACGCTAGAAGACCACTGGAAGACACCCGGGACCAGAGCATGTCGTGAAAGAAGCACACTGGGCGGGCGTGCTTCGACCGTGTCTCCGGGGCACAGTTGAATGTAGATATCATGAACGCGAGGTGCAGGATACCAGGCCGAGAAACCCGGGCAACCACTCCCCTATGTGCCGATCGCTAGCGCATCCAGGGCCCCGGCGCCCAGCTCCGCTGGAGAGGCCTAGCCTGATCTGAGAAGTGCTAATTCGGTTCGGATAGACTTCATTCAAGAACGCCGCCGCCCCTGGAATCAATAAGAAAACAAGTGCTAAGTTTCAGATCAACCGAAACGAAAGAAGAAAGAGACGTTTCTCGCTCGGCGCCTAAAGCGCACTATGCTCCGCTTCAACAAATGAGAGTTTTCGGTGGAACCGGTGAACCACGCGAGCTGGTTAGATGCGTGGGACAGAGGGCTCATAGTACCTGCTAGCGCAGCTATGCAGTGGAAGGGAAGGAGCCTAAATCGACCCCCTTCTTTTTTTTCAAAGAAAAAAGCAGTACAAAGAGATTAGACTCTCGGATGAGACTAAGCAGCCACCGACCGTTCCGACGCGCCCCTGACCTATTTTGATTAAGACCGAAAACCTATCTAAAATGGAGCCTAGTTTAGCCCCTTTTCTTTTAAGGGCAAACAAATGAGAAAATGGAAAATTTATAACCACTAGTAGGGATATGGATGGAGTCTCGCTCAGTAAAGAGAGTTGTAGATTCGTAGAAAAGGAGAGGAGCCTTGACTTTCTATGATGTTATTAGTAAAGAAGCGCTAACGCTGCAATCTTTCTAAAGCAAGAAGCGAGAAACTTGACTTTGAGAAAGAAGGTGCTTGTTGCCGCTTTATTTTATTAGTAAGTAAACTTGTTTTATAAGGCGAAAGGTTGCTTTTTTTATAATTATTATAGCGTTAGCGCTTTAGTTTTCAATAAGTTTAGGCTTGACTAATAACATAGAAATTTTGAATCAGGGTGCGCAGGTTTGGAACCCTATACAAAGGGCCTTTCCTTTCAAATGACAACTGCCTCTTCCTGCTGCGAAGGCCTTGCACGAAACCAACCCCCCCCACACCCCCGATCCAGTACCAGTTGTTTCGCTGGTAGGCCCACTTAGGTTAGGGGGGCATTGTCCCTCAGTTCTTACCAACCTCCGGTGTGTAATCGACATGTTGCTAACTTCAACTCGGTTGAATAAGAATCATTGATTCCCTTTGCTGTCCATTTCTTATTCATTCAGGGCGCTCGGCCGGTGCTCCTTTTTCAAACCAGAACAACTCTGAACGTTAGGGAAGATAAGGGAAGACCACCTGAGCGAACCGACCGAGGGGACTTGACTTATTCGAACCGAACGATAGCGGCTTAAAGCTAAGCCTATCACGAGCAGCGTCGCTGCTTGATCGGCGGGGAGAAGCATCTCAAAGTATGGGGCAAAGGATCAAGCGCTTTGACTTTGTCTCCCGGGATTCACCACAGGTTGGGTTTGAGAGCCGTGTGATGGGTGACTATCCAGCACGGTTCGGAGAGCACTTTTAGTCTGCGTTGGTGAATGGAAGCCCCTCTATCAAGCAAGAAAGAAGCGGCTATTCCCACGGCGGAGTCACCATTGACTCTATTTATTATTATGGTAAATTAGTGTATCAAGATGTCAATCTGAGATCTTATTTCGGTTCGATACGTCCACCTGCGAGACTCACCTTTGGCTTTCGTCTCGGTAGGTGTATTCTTATACATTTTCCCAAAAGAACATTCATTCATTTCTTTCTTCCCCGTCGACCACGACGACTGAAACGACGCGAAAAATCCAGACCCGGAAAGGAGAAGGGCCGGTGGTGGGCATTTGGGAAAGTCGGGCCGATCGGGTGTCTTCATTCAAGCGACAATACAGAAGAAGAACGAAACGAAGTGAGAGGCCGGAGGGCAGGGAAAAGAGTCGAGTCGATCAGGCTCGACGACCGGGAGAAGCAAAACGAAATTAGGATTTGGCCGAAAAAGAAGCAACGCTATGGATACCATGACCGATCACCATCGATAAAGAAGAATCTTTCTAAATCACTTCGGGTCAGCGGGGCCTTCAAGCATCCGAAATACGCCGGGGTTGTAAATGACATAGCGTTCCTGATAGAAAATGACGACTCCTTCAGAAAAACGAGGTTATTCAAGTTCTTTTTCCCCAAGAAGTCCCGCTCCGACGGCCCGACGAGTCATCTATTTAAAAGGACCCTCCCTGCAGTGCGCCCCTCCTTGAATTATTCGGTCATGCAATACTTATTGAATAGAAAGAACCAAATTCATTTCGACCCCGTCGTAGTTCTCAATCATTTCGTGGCACCGGGCGTGGCTGAACCATCTACGATGGGGGGAGCGAATGCGCAGGGAAGAAGCTTAGATAAGAGAATACGTTCTCGCATCGCTTTTTTTGTAGAAAGCTCGACCAGCGAGAAAAAGTGTTTGGCCGAAGCCAAAAAGAGGTTGACCCACTTCATTCGCTTGGCGAATGATCTTCGCTTCGCGGGAACAACAAAAACCACCATCTCGCTCTTTCCTTTCTTCGGTGCTACCTTTTTCTTTCCAAGGGATAGAGTTGGGATGTATAATAACCTTTTTTTTGAGGATGCCCGGGAACAACTCCTAGGTCAATTAAGGATCAAATGTTGGAACCTCATGGGTAAGGATAAGGTAATGGAATTGATAGAGAAATTCATAGACCTAGGTAGGATAGGAGAATGGATAAAGGGAATAGAGATGATGATAGAGATCATACTGAGAAACAGAAGAATTCCGTACGGGTACAACTCTTATTTGAACGAAGTGAAAAAAATGCGATCTTTGTTGTCTAATAGAACAAACACTAATACCTTAATTGAGTCGGTCAAGATCAAATCTGTTTATCAAAGTGCTTCTCCGATTGCTCAAGACATCTCTTTTCAACTGAGAAAGAAAACAAGATCATTTCGTTCCATTTTTAGTAGAATAGTGAAGGATATTCCATTAGTAATGAAAAAAGGGGTTGAGGGGATCCGTATATGTTGTTCAGGTCGATCAGAAGGCGCAGAAATAGCTAGAACTGAATGCGGAAAGTATGGAAAAACATCTCGTAATGTATTTAACCAGAAAATCGATTATGCTTCTGCGGAAGTATCTACTCGTTACGGAATCTCAGGTGTCAAAGTGTGGATTTCATATAGTAAAAAAAAAAAGGGACGTGCTATATCCGAAACGTACGAAATATAGTAAATATCGTAAAGGCAGATGTAGTAGGGGTTGCAAACCAGACGGTACACAACTTGGTTTTGGAAGATATGGCACTCAAAGTTGTAGAGCTGGTCGTCTTTCATATCGAGCCATTGAAGCAGCGCGTCGGGCTATAATCGGACACTTCCATCGTGCTATGAGCGGACAATTCCGAAAAAATGGTAAGATATGGGTAAGAGTTTTCGCGGATATCCCTATTACCGGGAAACCTACAGAAGTAAGAATGGGAAGAGGAAAAGGAAATCCTACGGGTTGGATTGCTCGTGTGTCCACGGGACAAATCCTATTTGAAATGGATGGTGTGAGTTTGTCAAATGCTCGACAAGCCGCTACATTAGCGGCGCATAAACCATGTTCGTCAACCAAGTTTGTTCAGTGGTCGTAACGTAATTGGTTAGTGGGGAAAAACCGGGCCGGGATTCAAAAGAATTAGGCGAAGGGTTTGTTCCTGAACGAGGGAAGTGGAAAGACACTAAGGGAGAGGGATATACTCCTTTTTGAATCGCCGAAATTGTACGACTGTTCCAGGCGTACGACCCGGATACGTGACGGTTTATTTTTTTTCAGGTACTCTTTCCTGTGATTGTATTGGATATTAATCTTTATGATCACAAGGTGGTGCTTGGGCAGGTCTTCTCTGATTACGTTCGGACGTGACAGGGAAGCCAGGAGGTCCAGGGACATAGCCGACCGATGCATTCCCCATCCAGCACTTAACCGACGAAAGAGAGGGGAACGCAGCCCCCGCCGCCATATGAGTCGGAGATATAGTTTGACTCTTGTAAATGTGGGAAATTCAAGATGTCTTTTTTTGTTTTGGCGATAATCACTTCTGGGAGGGTGAATCCCAGGTTCCACCACAAGAAAGAAGGACAATTGGTAGTTCCCTACGAGGAAGTGCTGCCCAAAAGGGACTACTCTACATCGGCCGGGATTGGACACTATTCCTTCAAGTCTTCAAAGATCGGATTCAATCGATTATTCGCATTCAACTTGAACAATTCTTGTGACAACAGACGGAATTCCTTCGTTCCCTTTCTCAAACAAAGGCAATAGGAAGATATCGATTTCGAACAATAAGGCAATCTCGAGTACAAGCCAAGGAGAAAGACTGCCATCTCAGGCATACCATCGACAGAGTCAGGAAAGGACAGGCAGAAGGCGCGCTAATCAAATCCTCTCTTTCAACTCTATCCCTTCTTGGTCCCAGCTAACCAAGCTCATTCCCAGCTCCCTATGAGCTCAGAGTCGCTAACGCTAAGAGGAAGAAGAGCAACTTCCATCATTCCCATAGTAACAAGGGAAACCGAACCCAAGTGAAGTTAAGCCGAGTCCTTTTCTTCCCCACTGCTTCGAAGCCGGAGGCAGACACGTGGGGTTCACTGGAAGGGAGAATGGCGTTAATTCATTGACTCAAAGTTCTTATCCAGCGAAGGTTCTCTTAATCAATTCTCTTTGAGGATTTGCCACCATCCATGAAGTAGCTGGTTCGATAGGACCAGGGTAACTCGAAGCCAAGGTAAGCTAATAGGAGAGGAAGATCCGCCAAGCGAGGAATTAGCCATAGAAGGCCTTTTTGTTTGGGCTGATGCTCCTCTGAACTCGACTCTCACACTGACTTGAGTAGATGGGAAGAATATAGCTATTCCCCCTTCCTTTGTTTGTTCATGTCTTGGATGTCAAAGCAAAAGAAGCAATCGGAAAAAGAAATCAATATAAGATCACTCTACGACCATTCTGTATGGCAATAGTCAATATTCGATTTAGGCTAAAAAAAAGACCTTAGAATCACCCAACAAGATTGATTGCTAGCAGTAATATTCAAGTTAGGTTAGCTCTTTTCCCAGACCTGGAGATTTGTGAGTTCATCCTCTGCAAAGTCCTATTCCAGGTGGGGAATACGAGCATTTCTTTACTTACTTTACTTATAAGTAGTCTTCCACTTTCTTCCAGGAAAGCCTTTCTCCGAGAAGGGAGACAATCCTTCTTTCCGGGCAGTTCAGGAAGTTCTCCTACAGTGAAGAAAGAAAGAAGTGCTGGTTCGAGTCAAGCTTGTGTGGGTCATCTACAAGTGTACTGTCCTCATGCAGATAGACAACGTAATCATAAGAAACGGCAGGTCTCCTCTCTCTTTTTGATCTCCTCAATGCCACTTGACCTCCCACAGGTGGTGCCTGATGTGGGGGGCTGGAAAAGGTTCCTGCTTTGGTTTTTCCCTGTCCCTGTACCACAGGCTGAGTTTCCACAGCGCTTGGCTCTTCCACTGGATATAGTTCGCTAGGAAGAGTCGGAGGTGGTTCCTCGGGTTCTGGTAACTCCTCAAAGAGAATGTATCGAGGTTCTAACACCCCACTGACTTTTCGTCCTAAAAGAATCTTGCTAACTTGGTCTCAGCAATCCTGGGGAGCGATGGGCAATCAAACTTATATCCCTTATACCTCTCGGAGTATCCGATGAAGTATCCACTAAGGGTCCTAGGGTCCAACTTCTTCTCTTGTGGGTTATACACCCACCCTGGCCTCTGCCTGACAACCCCAAGTATGGAAATGTGCTAAACTGGCTTTCCTTTCTCATTACCTTGGACTATCGGTTGAGACTCTCCGACATCCGTAAACTGTTGGTCTATTCCTTAGTTCCATTTCCTTCTAACCCTGTCGCTCCACTCGGTACCCTATCGGAAAACTCTAACTTGGCAATTGAACGACTTCCTGCCTTTCCCTTTCAAATAGAGGTCGACTAACAAAGGTACCGTCTTTATTCCCTTGATCTTCGTAAACAACACTCTAACCCGTATTCGATTCGTAAGGCTACGCCCCTTTAGCTACCTGGGTGAGCGCCTCTTGGCATATTCGACTGAACTCCGAAACCCCTCAACTCAGGTTGGCTTTAAGAAAGACCTTCCAGGAGCTCTACATCACCCTATATATGGGATTGATTGAGCCGGCATTCTTGCTAATTCAATGTGGGCATTCCAACGAACATACCATACATGGACAAATGAGCGGCTACCACATACGAAAGATTGAATAAAAGATCGAAGAGAAATGAAAGTCTTCACTTCACTATAGAGAGACAGTATAGGCAGTCAAAATACATTTAGACTTGCCAAATTAAGGAAAGGAAAAGTGCTTTCCGTATTTCTGATTATTGGCGTCATGAGTTCGTGAGAACTCAGGGCGAGGTTTAAATCCTGACTCGGATCGCCTGATTGGATCAACAATAACATTATCGCTATGATGGTGATGTACCTCAAACATGTTCCTTATGTAATTGTTCGTCCTGTTAGGATGTTCGAGTTCCGCGGAGGCTACATTTCGGTTGGGAGTGTAGGATCGTCCGAGGGACAGGATCCCAGGTCTGTAACTCCCCATATGAGATTTGAACCTCATTCCTTCACCTGTGCTTGGTAGGCACGGCACTGTTTGTGGAGCCCTTTGGTAATACCAGAGGTGAGGTGCCTTCCTACGGCTCACCATGAAATGGGCCGTGTGGGCGAGTCTGGTGGGTTCTCACCGTAAGGGAAGGTCGTCTTTCCATACCAGTAATCCTGGGTGTCGCGGAAGCCCTTGGGGCCTCTGGACGTGGTTCGTCCGCGTTTATGCTCCTAAATTGGAAGCAGTAATTTGGACGAACCTATGGACAAACTATTCCCTTATGAAAGTGAAATCCATCAGTTGGCAGAGAGTTTTTTGGAAGACTCTCGTATCATCAAGTCACTTCTAAACAAAGTAATCTTGGTGATAGCTGACGGTTACACCAAGGAGTTGTGTATTGCCGCACACCAGTTTACCCAGCAGGTGGTTGCTCTGGGTCGCAAGTCCGGTTTCCTGTTTGTGGCTTTATACCTCAAACTGTGTACGTCATCTTTGCAACAAGCTTATGGGAAAGCCCCAGAGCTGCTGCCTGTTCCCGTCCCCCTCAATCGCTCAGGGTATCCTCGTATCATTCCGTCCTTCCATCGTAGAATGATGATAAGGAAGGATGAAAAGGCGGATATGCTTGTGAAATTGTATCTATCTTTCTTTTCGTTAGCTAAGATCATAGAACTTGCTAATAAAGTTAGTATTAGTATAAGTACTTTTGACAGCATATCTAGACCATGGGATGATCCTGAGGGCGTTTTAGATGTTGTGTATTCAATCAAAAGTGAACTTTACACACTTGTAAAACGCTATATGCCGTGGGTGTCCACCATCCCTTGATGAAGAGGGATGAGTTGGGCTCCAACCTGGAAGGCACTCCCTAGTCAACAGTTGACTCAGCAGGTGTGGAAAGTGCAGTGTAAGTTAAAAGGGCGTGTGACGAAAGAAAGATCGTGTCACACTTCCCTTCCATACGAACTCAGTGCTTTCCGCTTTCTGCTTGAGTTTTTTAATAGTAGGGGAGAACAGTGGAATCACGGGGCACTTTTGTATCCTCGGGTGCGTTATGCCCTGGACAAGAATAAGACATTGTTCACAGGGAGGGACCTAGACTGGTTTTAGAGAGATAGTCAAATCGGTCCTTTGTTCCCGACTTGCGAGGATCTGGGTGTTCCTCCTATCACTGGCCGCCTAGGTTCTAGTATAGAGGGAGGAGGCAAAAGGAATTCACGATGTTTACAGCTAAAGGGCAGCAGTTCCTCATTAATCTACCTTCGCTTCGACATAAGAAGCAACAAACTACCTGTCTGTGCCCTCTTCGCTACTATATATATAAGTTCTTTCGATCTCGGTCTAATCCTGCTCTCGGAGATGTGAGAACAGTGACATGGAAAATGGGCTTTCTCGCAGAGCAGGGATGGGACTCATATCCGGCTTAGTTGAAGCAGGCGGGCTTGGGCGAAAGCCATGAATTGGAAAGCCAAAAGTAGTAGTTCCCGCTCGTGGCAAAAGAAGCCCCTTTAGTTGCGCTCTTTCCTTTGATGAAGCTAATGGGCGAGGGGAATCAGTTGCTTTTATTGATGACAGGTTTCCGAAAAGACATCCAAATCTGTCTTGGCTTCTCCTTGGGCTTAGTTCTGTTTGTTCGTTCGCCTTTGATGATATTTCTATTAGGAAATAGATCTGAAGTCCCCCGACTATCTGATTCTAGGGGCTCTGAAAGGTGTAGCGATGCACCCGTTCGAATGGTCATTCCTGTACCGCGTCTCAGAAGATAGAAGTGGGTGCAATCAGTGTCTACGTGCCTTCCTGCTTAAAGAGAGATTCTAGTGCCTTATGGCCTTACCGGATCTTGCTAACATTAGAGACTCTACTTACTGAGTTGCCTACCCTCCGATCAGGATCTGCCTTAGCTTGAAGCCCTACAGTTACTGAACTCTATATCTCTGGAACTGAAAGAGGGTCAACCGGGTCATGACTTTCGAGCTGGGAAAACTCAGGCATTTTCCTACTCTGAATCTCTATCTCGAACCACAGAAAGCGTAGTCACAAGAACTGAAAACAGCTGACCAAGTCAAGTCAGTTCCTTCTTGGCTACTTTTGCCATCCCTCCGTCTAATTGGATTGGCCTATCGGTGATATAGACTCTTTTTGGTGAGTTGCCTACCAGGCCAGGTAGCAGCCAATAGCTTTTACCTAGATCCTTTCCCTTTAAGGGGATCTACGACTTAATAGAAAGATAGGACCAAAGTCAACTGATTCAACTCAAGCAATAGAAAGAAAAGCTATCTCCTCTAATCTCTAACTATGCTGAGTTCAATCAAGCTAAGAACTAGTCGACCTCCTTACTTCTTTACCGCTCCTTCCCCTCACCCTCAAGTCACGACCTAATGTCAGTTCTTTCAGTCCTTTTCGAGCTAGCATAGCTGCTGATATGGAATAGCCTTTCTCTAGCCTGGAGCCTGGAAAAGCAAAGGGAGATCTACGATACGATAGGGGCCCCGTCCCTCCCCTCGTTTGCTAAGCGGGCTCATAGTCCAAGCCTCTTGGTCCGAGGGAGTCTTCGACTTCGAGTACCAATCCGGTCCATGTGCTGGCTTGGCATGGAAGGACGGCTACCCAAAAAGTGTTTTTCGCAGCTTGGTTCGCGTAAGCTCAATGCTTAGGGCAGAGTTATGGCTTTACCCCTTCTTAATCTAGCATTGCTACTCTTCTTACTATGTCTAAAATGGGACCAGACCGACAGCCCACCACTGGAACTTGCTTTGCTCTCGCTCGGCTCACTCCCACCTGTCTTCTTCCAACCATAGTGAACTTTAAGAAAGATCCTTCATTTCACTACAGTTGGAACCTCACTGACCTTCTCGGGCAGTTACTCTAAGCTGGGGTCTCCACCAGCTTTACCTTTCCCTCCCAAAGTCCGTCGGGCCGACGACAACCCGCGGCTACAATACCTGGACCTAACGAGAGATTTCTCTCTCTCCCTCAC
>WOFL01000234.1:0-11272 GCA_012978445.1 Dipteryx alata
GCTTGGATTGAGGCAGGTTAATCCGCCCCCAATTTATGCACTAGTCTCATTCGGTATACTAAGGTGTTATGGAATGATATTTTATCCAAGTATTTATGTTTAAATTTACTGGGCATGAATATTTTAAAGTAAAAAATTAACTTTAAAAGATAAAACAGAATAATAATAATTAATAAAATAATTAAAAATTCAAGTTTTAATAAAATACAATTCATAAATAATTATTTTATTATTTTATTATTTAAAATAAATATTTTAAAATACTTAAATTACTTTTTTTAATTGTAAAAAATTTAATGTCAAAAATAATTATCTCATTTCAAAGTCAGAATATGTCTTCAAATTCAATGAACACTAATAAAAATATTTCTAAATAATTTACTAATAAAAAATCTTTTCACAAACTTGCTTACAATAACAAAGACATGCTTATATTTTTATATAAGATATTCATATTATAACTGTTTTTTATTGCCCCCTTGCACAACAAATTGCAGTCACAAAAGTATATGCATGATATTAAATACCAAAAAAAAAAAAAGGTAAATGCATGATATTGAAATACCGTGTGCTTCTTAATTGGTGCTTCTGCATAGCTCGTCTAGCTTTAAGAAAACGTCATTTAACGTATTTCTAAAAGCAGCCAGAAACAATAGCAATTTTTAAAAGGCAACTTCTGATAAATTTATCAAGCAATTAGTACTTGTGCTTATAATAAAAAGTCAGCTAAAAATGGAATCCTAATCTCAGCCTCACAAAGTAGCAATCTTTCCTGAGCAACACTAGATCAGATACACCTCATCCAAAACCAACTCAATAGCAAGAAGAATAGACTGATCAGGGAGAGAAGAACGGAATCACTTTTAATTGTAATATGTGATGATCTTGGCTTTTCTTGGCCCTGCATCTATAATTCCTTTTGACACTCATCTTCACTCCCAGTGGCTTAGGTGTGACCACCACCTTCAGAGGTGTTGAAAAACTTGGCCAATTTTTCTGAGACAGATTGTTGGCCTTTGTCCACAGATTCTTCATCTCCTTCATAATCATCATCACCTTCAAAGATTAAATAAACCCCACATTTTCTCAACTCTAACCCCTTATCAACAGGGGGATTATCAATGCTTACACAAAATGTATCACCATCCTGTACAAAAGCAATCAACTCATGGTAATCTGGGTACCTACACAAGTGTATGTGTTCTTCGTCTGTCCTTGGCACCCCACGTATGTCTAAAGCTGTAGTATAGAGAGGTTTACCCAGTTTGAGGACATTTACTTTAACATCAGCCACTCCAGGCATGTGATCTCGCATTATAATATTAGTAGTTGTAGTATGGTTAATTGAAAGAACGACACCTACAATTACACCTTTTACCTCAAGACTTTTGCGCTTGGAAAAGCTAACAGTTTGTCCTTGAAACCATTCAGGTAATCTGGTTCCTGGCATGCTCAGATTCTGCAGATTCCTCAATGCAACCTGTCATACATAGAAATGGTCAGCATTACTTTGAGGGGGGAATGATACTTTGATTACTAATGTTTCTATTGATTTTTACTTCGGTCATTAATCTTTACTTGGTTTCACTTTAATCACTCACTATTTTTAAAAATACACTGGCTTTGGTCACTCAACACAAGGGCATCTTTAACTTGGGCAGAACACGGTCCCGAGACTATTATATACAATTTTAATACCTTCGACAAGTTTAGAAATTCAAACTGAACACATCGATTTCTTTGTTTCTGAAATAGTCTAGCAGAAAAAGGAAATAGTTTAGCTCAAAATTTCAAACTTGTATAAGGTGTATAGTTCGAATTTTCAAAATTAATTAAGATCTTAAAAATTATATTTGATAGTCATATGATTATTTTTGGTCTAAATTAATAGTGCCGTTATGTCGAGTGATCGAAATGAGCTTTATTTTAAAATTTTGAATGATTAGAGTGATACAAAGTAAATATCAATGACTAAAGTGATACCAAATATTATTATTAATAGTAGAAGTGTCTTTTCTACTTTTCTACTTCATTTATGAAGGGTGAGGAAGGGAGAAGGAGAGAACAACCTTTGAAAGTCTCTTGCATATTTTGGAGGAGCATGCAATGCAACCACTCAGGTACAACCTTCTCAAGGACTTCAAGCATTCAAGACCTGGAATATCCACCACTTTTACACAATTGGTGAGGTTCAACTCTTGCAAACTCTCTAAATTTGATAGGTCATGGATGCTTTCTAATGCACAACAGTTCTCAACATTCAGCTCAATCAAACTCGAAGGAAGTGAGGGAAGAGAGACCAGCTCACTGCAGTTTGGCAGTGAAAGCTTTTTGAGAATGGAAAGGCCCTTCAAGCTCGAAGGAAGGCTGTGAAAAATGTTTTGGCCCAAATTTAAAGTCTCTAATAATGACAACTTCTCAAAATCATCAGGAATTTTCCCAGATATTCTCCAGGCACGGGCATCCAGCTCAATTAGCAAGGTCAGATTACAGAAAGAAGACGGAAGAACAAAAGGGTTGAGGTTTTCTAGTGAACTTGGAACTTCAGCTTCTGCGAGCAAGCTGTTTTCAGGGAGAACTAAATCAGGTCTCTTGGCCATTCTCAATGTCCTCAAGCTGGAGAGCATCCCAAAGCTTTCAGGTAATTCTGACAAAGTGGTTTCCTCCATCATAAAGTGATACAGAGACTTCATATTTCCTATAGAAGCTGGAACCTTTGTGAGCATTCTACATTTGCTCAATCTTAAGAAGACAAGATTTTCCAGCAATTCAATGGACTCTGGCAGTTCCCTGATGTTTCCATTGAATATGTTCAGACTAGTAAGAGCTGCTAGGTGGCCAATAGATTCAGGTAAAGATTCAAGATGCTTACAATTCCTCATTTCGAGTTTCCTCAGCAGTTTCATCTTTCCAATCTGATCTGGCAAATTTGTGATGCCTGATCCATCTAACTGAAGCTCAACCATTGAAGCCAGAAATTCAATTGACTCAGGCAATTTACTGAGAAACTTACAGTCTCCAACTGATAACCCCCTCAGATAAGATAATGAACCAATTGAAGAAGGGAGTTCTCTGATTCCACTGCCATTAACCAAAAGTTCTGTCAGTGATACGAGATTGCCTATAGAATCTGGAATTACAGTGAGAGATTTACACCACATTAAATTAAGTTTCTCAAGGTTTTTCAAGTCTCCAACTGAGTTGGGTAACTCTTCCAATCCTGAGCAATAAAGAGATAACTCTTGCAAAGAACACAGATGTCCAATACAGCTGGGTAGCCTTCTCAAATGTTGGCAACGTTCTAAAGTAAGTTTTTCAAGTTTGGTGAGGCGAAAAATGAACTGCGGCAGCTCTGCTATGGCTGTCTCATCAGCAAGAAGCGTTTTCAAGGATTTGAGGCTGCCCATGTTTTCTGGTAATGCTCTTAGCTTCAAGCAACCAGAAAGAAAGAGGCTCTCTAGATGTTTCAGCCCAGAGACATCACTGGGTAGTTCCACAAGGTTTGAACAACCGTTCAAATTCAAATAACGCAAGGTAACCAAACCGCCAATTGATTCATGAATCCTAGTTAGATTGATGCAGTTCTCCAGAACAATCTTCTCTAATTGTCTACATCCAGATAGATCAAGAATAGCAGCTAGACGAGTGCAGTAGGAGAGGTTCATGACCATTAAATTTTCTGGCTCCTGATAATCAAAGTGATGTCATGCTATATGATATTATATTTTAGTTAAAAAATAAAAAATAAAAAAAGAGGAAGAGAAAAGATTATAGAAAATTTCTAATAGCATTACATGATTTAAGAATATTAATAAAATACTTGTTTACGCATATTACACATATTGTTACCCCTTTATAGTTGTTTGTAGTTGTAGTTTGGAAAATTAACATGAAAATGTGTCTCAAAGAAAGTCCTACATTTGATAGTTAAGGGACATGTGAAATAGTAAAGGTCTCTCCTCATAGGTAAAAATTATTTTGGAGGAAAGCAAAAAATGCATTTAGAAGGTGGTTTGGCATACGTCAAAACATGGTTTAAATTACATTACTCTCATTTGAGAACTTAAAAACATGTGCAAATAACCTAGTAATTAGTATACTTTTATTTATATGTCTTTTACTATATAACTTAAATTATAAGGATAGATAATTCATGATAATAGTATTAGAGTCTCTTTAACTAAAAAAGCTAGGAGTTCAATTCTCACTAACCTAAATAAAAAATGTGTTAAAATATAAAACAATTTATGTGTCCTTACTTAGCAACTTATCCTTTTAAGATAGATGATCCATGACACATAATTCGAAAGATGTAAAAGCATACCTTGTAACCTTTCCAGACCAACAAGTTTTCAATATTCTTGCTGTTTGAGAGATCAAGGACAGCCAGCTCTCGAGGCCAAAAGTCCAAAGGCATCCTTTCTAATGGACATCCTTGCCATTGTAGCCACTTCAGTACAGCAGGAAGAAACTTGCCTTCCAATCTCAGATTATTGATCTGAAGCAGTCTGAGGTTAACCATTGATTCAAAAGATTTCGTATGAGGTATAACCTCTTTGTGTTTCTCTGCTCGATGTTGAATATAGTTCTTACGCCCCTGTTTGATCCATGCTAACACATTTCCCAAGATGGATCTCCATTGAAGGTTCTTCCAAGAAATTGATTCAACCGTATTTTTAACAAATTTCTTTTCCTCAAAGTCTAGGACAATTCCTTGAATACATCTTGTTCCCTGCAATTTCAAAATTACTCAAATATTAAACAAATTAACATATAGCAAATTAAAACATTCCTCTTATTATGAAAAAGAGAGAAAACCCCACGGGGAGGGGGGTTTCTAATTTACAGGTGACAAGCAATTCAAATTTTACTTATTCGAATTGTTCCAAATTCCAATACACAGACACCATGCACTTCAAATTTCATATACTAACCAACCGAGGACACGTTCATATACTAACCAACTGAGGACACGTTAGCACAACAATGAACCTAAGAAACGTTGTAATATATAATTAACTAGTCACTTATTTCTGCTTTATTAAAAGGAAAATGTTATTTGTCACGAATCTCGATTCGTGAAACGACTAAAGAATGAATATTAAGCAAAATTTTATCTGCGTTTTATTGTTATCAAGACATATGAGTAAAATTAATTTTTCTAATGATAACTACTTTTATTATTCGTGTTTATTTTCGTAATAAATGTTCGTGGTATATAACAATGCTGTTATTAAAATAGATATAAAAGGATACATTGTCTGTTTGTCTGTTTAAAATTTCTCTCGTCTTCACTTTTTCTAAGTAATGGGAAAGAGAACCGAAAAATGCCACTGAAAGACTCTACTGAACAAAAGATGGGCTGTCGTCAAATTATATTACAAATTATATTATTATATTATTATATATCATGGTTATATTATTATAATTATATTATTATATATCATATTAATTATTAAATATAATTTTTTTTTTCTATTTTTTATTTCGCACCCCTACTTTTCCCACCATCTCCACCTGGCTGCATAAGAGAACCAGCATGAGGACAGACATTTTTTTTTTAATAAAATATGCACGCATGGTTGAGGACCGCTTTTTTTTTTTTGTTAAGTGTTTGGAAGGCTTTCATATTAACGTATCTTAGAGGGTGATTAAGTACTGAGGCACTTTCACGTGTACAAATAAATCAAGCTCTATCTCATGTCATGTGACTGTAACAACTCATTCCTGGAAGTACCCATAAATCATGCGAGACAAAGAGCTCTGCAATCTGCAGTGACAATGATCCTTGCCTTCTCACCCTTCAAAACAGCCATGATTTCAGAACGATCCCATAATCTACTACGCATACCGGCATCCACAAGGTTTTCATCCAGAACAATTTGTCTTCCCATGTCTCTAATCTGATCATGCATCCACAGGGTATTGTCTTCGGTGATTTTGATTAATCATTTTTCTACAAGGACTGTGAGTGCTATCTCTCCCCTAAAACCACAACCTCTCAATATATCGATCACATCATCACGCTTCATTCCCATTTGGACAAAGAAACATGCAATATCAAGGAATATACAATTCTCTTCCTCATCTAGCCCATTATAACTTATTTTCAACACATCCTGAAGATGCTCTGGACGAATTAGTTTCAGCTTCTTCAGAGCATCTTCCCATTCCTCCACCCTCCTCTTATCAAACAAGAACGAACCAAATACTTCCAACGCCAAAGGAAGTCTTCCTGTAAGAGACACAATTTGCTTTGACAGATTCAGAAAACTATCTGCAGGTTCTTTTCTTCTCAGTGCATGGTAACTGAATAATTCTAGCGCTTCAGAAACATCCAATTCCTTAACATCATACAACACATTAACAAGACTATGGTGTAAAACTTGTCTATCCCTTGTGGTAATAATTATACGGCTTCCTTCGTAAAACCATTCCCTCTTACCAATCAGAGCATCGAGTTGCTTTACATCATCAACATCATCTAGGACTAGCAGAACCTGGTTTTCATGAACTCTTCTCTTAATAGCAGAAACACCAACATTGACATCATTGATGATGATGGGAGACACCGCACCAGAGGAAAGATCTTTGATGATTTGGGTTTGCAGAGAAACTAAACCATCATCTTTTGATGAAATTTCTCTGACATTGGAAATGAAGCTGCGATGCCCAAAACGAACAACAAGTCTATTGAAAAGCGACTTGGCCAAGGTTGTCTTACCAACCCCTCCCATCCCATACAATCCCAAAACTCTCACACGATTGGATTCAACTTCTAACAACTGCATCACCTTCTCAACACGATCACCAAGCCCCACAGTAAACTCGCCCACATCCATTGGAGTATTACTCAATTCTTTCAAAACCCTTTGCACCAAACGTCAAATCAGATTAGCTTTGTCGCTATCACAAACATGAACAAACAGTGACTTATACAAAGCACCCAAAAAAAAAGAGCAAAATGTAGAAACAGAGCTACACTGGCACCTCTCATTGAAAACCCAACCTACAATATCTGTTAACGTGGCTTTATTTTGAAATAGAAGAGACAAAGGTCGCATGTTTGATGCATATAAACTTACGGCTGGCAGTGGAGTGACAGCAAAATTGCTGCACCGCTAAACTCACGTGAAGGCTGCAACAAAAGGCTATAATAAGCAGCAAAAGTTGGGCAGTGATTGGCACAACAATAGGCAATGGACCTTATTTGAAGCAATTTTTAGACTGCCTTTTATTCATATATATATATGTGAGCATTTTGGAGCAAAATGAATTTAAGTCCAAATAAGAGTTCTGAGTGGAAAAAAACCTAGAGCATGAGGAAAAATTCAAAGAAAAAGACATATCACTTCATTTCAAGAAAATCCATCAATAGAGTTTTATAAAGAATTAGGTATATTTAGATTTTGAAAATTGAAGTATGAGTGTACTTATATTTTAAAATTTTCTATTAATAAATTTTTTTTATAGTCTTGATTATAGATGTAAGTAACATTGATTGAACTACGTTAAATTACGTGTTCTTGTTTTATTTCTTGTTCATCTTTCATCCAATTTTAAACTTTCACGAGTTTGCCATTACTAACACTATCACTAACTTTCTTCATAGCTGCCCTCCACCTCAAAGCCTTCTCTTTCTCAAACCTGCCTTCATGGGGCTTGAAAGCCTCTTCAAAGGGAATTTGAATCCTCTCTTGTTCCAAGAAATAGGAGAGGATTTGTTCTTTTGATTTGGATCATTGATTTTGATATCGATAGTTTAGAGTTTTTTATATTATTATTTATATAAAAAAATTTAAATAATATAAAAAATCTAAACCGTTGATATCAAAATCAATTGTCATACGAGATCCTCTCTTGTTCTGACGCTTTTGCTTTCGGACATCCGAAGGGTCGACCTGGTAGAAAACGGGCAGCATCAGCCTCCCACAGTCGCGAATCTTAGCGAGCTCCTCGAGACACCAACGGGAAGAAGCGTAGTTGGGGGAGAGGACGACAATGGAAGCGGCGGAGTCATCGATCGCTTCAAGTAGGCTCGGAGCGATCTCGTCGCCACGATCCAACCCATTATCGTCACGAAAAGCACGAACCCCGCGAGAGTGGAGCGAGTCGTAAAGGTACTTGATGAAGGTTTCGCGTGTGTCCGTACCCCTGAAGCTCAGGAACACCTCCCATCGGAGCCTGAAAGATCCCGGAGCCGGTGGAATGACGTCATTTTCCGATCACAACATCACTTGTTCTGTTACTTTCGGCAGAAGGCAGGATAATTGTACGGGAAATGCCCTGCTTCAATGTTCCCAGCCTGTGCTCTGCCCGTGATATCTTACTGTGTGGCTGGATTTTTTTCTTTTTTATAAATTTTCAGATGTATGAAGTAGATAATGGTTTTTTTAGTTTGTTTTAATTATTTATTTTAAACTGAATGATAAGGAGGCGTTCTACGTAATTAAGTCTTTAAATATAAATATCTCATGTTTTTCTCTTTGGGTTAGGCGGTTTTGTTTGGGTAAGACTACGAATCGGCTTCTCACACATAGCCGACACTTTTGAGGTCCCATGACCTGAGGTATCTGCTAGCTAGTGCTCCCCTTTTTTTCCTAATTTTTGTATTCAAAAAATTTTATTTTAATATTTTTTAATAACTTACATAGATTTTATTTTTACTAACTTTCTAAATACATGTCTTGCATATATATTAAATTAAAATGTTACTGATAATAAAGATTTTATTTGATAGACATTAATGTGTCTATTAATTTATATTTTTAATTTTGTTATAATTATATAAATTAATATTTTTATATTAATAATTTTTTTAAAAGAATACTAATAAAAATTATTTAAATTGATAGTTGATATTTTTTTTGAAATTTTTTAAATTTCAATTTTTGTTTCAAAATTTATAATTTTGGCCTAAATTTTATTTATATTTTAATATATAATATTGACATTTTGAAAAGAAATAAAATTTGAATACTAAAAGATAATTTTTCCTTTATAATAATATAGATATGACTTACATATTTTTTATTTTTACTAACTTTCTAAATAGTGTATTGCATATATATTAAATTAAAAATTTTATCAGTAATAAAAAATTTCTTATATACTAGCAAATTAATAGACATTAATGTACCTATTTATTTGTATTTTTAATTTTATTTTATAATTATATAAATTAGTATTTTTTTTATATTAGTAATTTTTTAATTTTTTGTTTAAAAGAATATTAATAGGAAATTATTGAAATTGGTAGTTAATTTTTTAAAAATTTTTAAATTTGAAATTTTGCTTCAAAATTTATAATTTCATCCCTGATTTTATTGTGTCTTAATCTATATTATTGGTATCTTATAAAAAATAAAATTTGGATAACAAAAGGGAGTTTTTCCTTTATTTTTAATATGAATTACACTTAAGTTTTAAATTTAAATATTTTAAAAAATTAATGTAAAAAATTATTAAATAATATAAGTGTATAATTATTTATCAAGATTATAAGAATAAATTTTTGTATAAAAATGTATATAATGATAGTATAATTATAGAATTACTTGTGAGGCTTTTAATATAAACTATAGTACTATTTATGTAAATTTCTAATATAAATGGTAGCCGGTTTCAAATTTTATTATTTATATAAATTTTTGGTATAAAAAAGATTAATTAGATAGGTAATATAATTATATAATCATTTATTTAGATTTAAATTAAAAGTATAATATTATTTATAAAAACTTGTAATATCTTATAAAATAAATAGTAGATTATTAATGTAAATTTTTATATTAAGAATTTAAATTAGGGTATTAAAATTATATAATTATTTACAAATAAATTTAATATAATTATAGTATTGTCAATGTAAATTTTAAATATAAATCTTAGTTTGATTAAAATTTAATTATTTACAAAAAATTTTAATATAAAAAAGATTAATTAAGTAATATAATTATATAACTTGTACGAAAGAGGGATAATTAGGGAGTTATATCAAATTAGAAGTAAGTAAGGAGAATCTAATACAAATGAGGGAGATTCATCAATGAGCTTAGAAAAAATCTATATTTATGGGTTCGACACCATCTATTAACCAAAAATCTTAAGGCATTAAGTTTATGGATATATTTAATTTATATAATCCTTATTTAGTCTATTTCTATCTCATGTCAGATTTTTTTTCACTCAAATTTTTAACATAATTATTTATAAAATTTTTTAATTAACATTGTAGTATTATAAAAATTTTTTAATATGAATCACAATTAAAGTCAATCATATAAGATTTTATTAAGTATAATTAAGTAAATATTAACAATAAAAAATTATAAAATTAATAGTAAATTATTTATACGAAATTTTCTATAAAAATATATACTAGATAAGTATAATTGTATAACTATTTATGAAAAATTTGAATGTGAATTATTGTATTATCTACATAAATTTTAAATATAGATTAGTTGGGTTTAAATTTAATTATTTATAGAGATATTTAGTACAAAATGATTTAGTAAGTAAGTAATTATATAATCATCTTAGTCCATATTGCATTTGTTCTGATATTATTCATATTAATTTGAATACTGATCCTTAATAGATTTTGGTGTTAAAATTTGGAATAGTACGGGTTGTTCAATTAATTCAACACTCAGAGGACAATTTTATAAACTAGAACCAACATTGGAACATATTACGGAATCATAAAAAAAAAAGAGGCATAAATAATGGAAAGGTGAGTCTGTGAAATAACATAACATGACAAATTTCTTAATGGTAGCTAAATGATTGCTGGTCTTAAAGCATATCAGAACTAATTTGTAGTCCAGTAAAGGTTTCCACTTCGATCAGTGACAAGTATGTGATAGACAAATTATATTACGTTACCTTAGGGAAAATTGATGTTCTAGGCCATTTGACTAGGAAGCTTCGGATTAACAAAAACAGTGCTATCTATGCATAGTTAAGCAACTAATCAGTGAGCCCAACTTTGAACACTAAAAACAACGAAGACTAGATATTTAGGTTTCAAAATTGACATTTCCACTGTAGTTTAGTCACCCTTGAAAAACATTAGGATGAACATCAAAGACGTAACCTACTAAATTGTTAGCTAGCAAATTATGATTTATGAACAAGGGTTTAATTTCTTTGCAAGAGATCTATATTTAACTTCAAGTAAAATTAGGGTTATACTTGGAGAGAAATAAAGATATATTCATATGCTTGCTCTAATTGTTCCATGATTTAATACTTCACTAATATCTAT
>WOFL01000235.1:0-11249 GCA_012978445.1 Dipteryx alata
AACGCAGAAACAGTGCAGTGAACAGTGCTGCGAACGGTAGCAACTCGCGGGTTGACGGAGATGGAGGCTCTAGCCGCGCACAACAGAGAGATGGAGCGGCCGAACGGAAGGAAATCACGCGAAGGAGATGTGGAAGAAGAAGAAATGGAGTCGGTCGTGTGCGTTTATATAGAAGAGGAATATGTCCGTTGTGAACAGTAAAAATGTCCGTTGTGAACAGTAAAATGCCCGTTGTGAACAGTAAAATGCCCGTTATGAACAGTAAAATGCCCGTTATGAACAGTAAAATACCCGTTGTGAACAGTAACAGGGCAAAAAAAATTTTTTTTTTTTTTTAGGGATCCTTACATTCTTGCCATTAAGAAGTCCTTCTTGAGAGAAAAGAAGCCATCAGCTAAAGAAAAGGAGGACCTAAAATTAGAGCTTAGCTGGGAGAAAAATCTTCATCAATGTTTGATAAAGCAGGCTTTAGAAAGAGAGAAGGCTCTATAGGTTCAATCGATGAATATAAGGAGTAGGCTTGCCTATAATATATTAAGGGCTTCAAGGTTGTCAAGTAACAAATAAATTTTATGATGCCGCAGCTAGATCTTTCTCTTATGGATCCCTTTAAAGTGGTGAGTGGTAAGAGACTTGTTAATCTAGATGAAAAGGAAATCATTTTGGATTCGGATGGAATGGCTATTCTTCCTGTTCAAGCTCTTATTGGTGAGGAGAATCCCTTTTATTCAAGTCTCCTCTAGGATAGCTCAACTAGAGAGTAGGAACCCGAGGAGTTAGCAAATATTGCATTAATTTTTGAGAAGAGTGATCCCATCCCTTGATTGTAATATGTGTTTGTAATTTGTATTTGAATAATTATGAAATTTTAACTTATCATCCCTTATGTTTCTTATCTCACTGATTAGCTTTATAGATTATGTTTTGTTAATAACATAGGTTAGAGTCATGTTTTGACCATATTGGCATAATGTTGCATAATGTTGAATAACTTAAGCTTTAATTAAAAAGCTTGCTTGAAGTAGTATAGTACAACATAAGTCAAGTTCTAAAGTAGTGATTTGTTTCATAATGTTGTATTGTATTTGTGAAATGCAATTTTGGCCTGGTTTCTTAATAAATATTTGCAAGGTCCTAGGTTGGTAGGCCCGAGCACATTGATAGACAATGTGCAAATCCTGTTGTAAGTGTTAATATGGTCATAGGTTAGTAAGCTCGAACACATTGATAGATAATGTATAGATCATGCTTTGTAGAAGTAGATGTCAATGAGATCCTAAGTTAGTAGGCCTAAGCACACTAGCGGACAATCTATAGATCCTGTTCTAAGTGTTAACGTGGTTTACGTTGGTAGGCTTGAACATATTATCAAACAATATGCAGACCATGCTTTGTAGAAGTAGATGTCAATGAGATTCCAGGTTAATAGACCTAAACACATTGGCAAACAATATATGGATCCTACTCTATATGTTAATATGATAGACAATGTATGGATCCCGCTCTAAGTGTTAACGTGGTCTTAGGTTAATAGACTTAAACATATTGGCAAATAATGTGTAGACCACACTTTGTAAAAGTAGATATCAACGAGATTCCAGGTTGGTACGCTTGAGCACATTGATAGATAATGTATAGATTCTACTCTAAGTGTTAACATCATCCCATGTCAATTGACTCAAACTTATTGGTAGACAATGTATGGGCCACAATTTGTAGAAGTAGATGTCAATGAGATCTCAGGTTGGTAGGCCTAAGCACATTGGCAAACAATGTGTAGATCTCACTCTAAGTGATGTAGTCCTAAGTCAATAGGCTTGAACACATTGGCAAACAATGTATGGACCATTCTTTGTAGAAGTAAATGTCAACAAGATCCTAGGTCAGTAGGCCTAAGCACATTGACAGGCAATGTTCGAATCTCACTTTATTGGAAGAGCATGATAAAGACTATATTATTATTATAGTTTCAATTCTCCACTTTATTGATATTGGTTAATACCCTTTTAAGGAATAATTGTTTCTTTAGGGTGCCCATGAAGGAGAAATAACTACTATAAGATATCGAAACCCTTCCTGCTTAGGGTAGGTTACATGGCTAAAAGTATAAAAGTAATATGAGAATTAATTGGAAAATAAAAATAGTATGAGAATTAGTTGAAGTACTTCTTCAGAGTAGTTGCACTTTAGGCTCTTAGGAGTAGCTTTCCTAATAAGTCTATCATAGTATAGACTCTGCTTTCTACCCTAGCTCGGATCCCGTGAGGGCCTTTCTAGTTAGGTACTAGTTTCCCTTCTCCTAGTTCCTTTCTATTTGCCTCTAGCCTTCAAAGGACTAGACCTCCAGAATTAAGGTTCAAGATTGGATTTGGGAGTTATTTCCGCTAGCTACTCTCAACTTGGTCACCACTTCTTAGATATGTGCTATTTCTCAGTCTTCATCGAGAAGGTCTAAGTTTGACCTTCTTATCAATTCATTTGCGCCCTTATTGAATTGCAAAAGTTGAAGGCCCATCTGTCTAACTTGTACCATAATCATTGCCTTAGCTCCATAGGTTAATAAAAAAAAGGTCTCTATGGTCGTTGATTAAGCAATGGTATAATAAGACTAAAGAACCTATTGCAATTCCTTAGTTTAATTTCCCTTTGCTTGGTCAAGGCTTTTGAATAGGCTAGCTAAGATGACTTTGTTGGCAATCTTGACCTGTCCATTGCTTTATGGATATTCCACTAAGGAATGATGGTGTAGGATATTGAGACCTTCAAAGAATTTGTTGAATTTCTTACTAGTGAGCTATGTGATATTGTCTGCAATAAAGGCGCGTGGAACACCAAATTGGCAAATAAGGCTCTTCCACTAAAATTAGATGGTTTTGTCTGTTATAAGGCAGGCCAAGGGCTCAGCTTCTATCCATTTTGTAAAGTAAACAATGGCGATAATAAGGTATTTGAATTAGCCTGGGGTTACAAGAAATAGGCCCAAAAAATCAATTCCCTATATATCGAAGAGCCAAGAAGAGTAGATATTGGTCAACTCATCTGATGGTACATGATGGATATAAGCAAACCATTGCACTTGTCGCATTTCTTCACAAATTCTAGGAAATCCTTCTTTATAGTGGGCTAATAATATTCTACTCTGAGCAGCTTACTTGCTAAGGATCAGCCTCTAGTGTGGCTTCCACATACACCTTCATGAATTTCCTAAATCACTATTTCCTACTTAGCTGGATCTAGACACTTGAGTAGAGACATCAAGTATCCTCTTCTAAACAGGTTGTCTCTTATGAGTATGTAGTGACCTACTGATCTACGAATCCTTTTGGCTTTGAAATTATCTACTGGCAATCATCTCTCTTGTAAATACCAAATAACAAGATATTGCTATGACTCGAGGCTGAGTTGGATTCCCATAATGAGCTTCTTTTTTGGTGCTTAGAAATTTGATTATTTTTAACTAACATGTTGTTTTCATATGGTTTAGTGCTTCCTAATTTGGACAGGAGGTGTATTCATATGTTCTTCTCTGATAGGATATATTCTATTTAGAAGTATTTAAACCTCTTAGCAAGTATTTTTATTATCTTTAAGTAGTTGGCCATTTGTTCATCCTCGATTTGAAAATCCTATTGATCTGGCTCGTCAATAATTGAGAGTTACTTTTTGTAATTATGCTTATGACTCTAACTTTGAGGGTAAGGGATAAGCCCATAATGAGGGCTTCATATTCTGCTTAATTATTGCTAGCTCAGAATACGAACTTAAGGGATTATCTAATTATGACATTATGTGGACCTTCTACTATTATCCTTACACTGTTGCCTTTCAAGTTGGATGCTCTATCTATATATAAGGTCTTGTACTTTGCTTTGCAGTTCGAGTCAATGGGAGTGGGTACTAGCTCGAGTAGGAAGTCTACTAGGTGTTGGGATTTGATAGACTCTCAAGATTGATATTGTAAGTCAAACTTGGATAGCTCAACCAACTAGGTTATCATTCTCCTTGCTATCTTGGGCTTTTGATGGACTTGTCGAATTAGCTAGTTAGTCTTCATTATTATTGCGTGGCTTTAGAAATAAGGGCATAGTTTGTAGGCTGATACTATTGAAGCAAATGCTTATTTCTCAATTTTTTGATATGGCTTATGAAGTAGATTGGATGTTGCTCTTTATACTATTATCAGACTAGCATAAAGAGATACAAATATAATATATCACCTAGTTTGGGTTGGGTAAGTATTAGAGGTATAGAAAGGAATTGTTTTAATTTAACAAAGGCATCTTCATATTCTATTATCTTTTGAAAATTTATTGGCTTCCTCAAACATTTGAAGAATGGGTTGCACGGTCTGTTAACATGGAAAGGAGTCTAGAAAGTGCCACTATTCTTTATGCTAGATGCTAGACATCTTTGACATTGGTTAGACTCTATATTTCTATGATAGCTTTGCACTAGTTGGGGTTAGCCTTAATACCTTGGTGTGTAAACATAAATTTGAGGAACTTCCTGGATTATACTCCAAATATGCATGTTTTGGAGTTAAGTCACATATTGTGCTTCCATAGTACGTTAAATGCTTCTTCTAAGTTTACATAATGGCCTTTTATCTCAAGTGTCTTGATGACCATGTCATTTACATATATCTCTATGCTTCTTTCGATTTGCTTCTCCAGCACCCTGTCCATTAGTCTTTGATATATTGCCCTTGCATTTTTAAGGTCAAAGGGCATTACCCTATAATAGTAGTTGGCTCCATCCATGATAAATGTTGTTCTCTCTTTATTATTAAGGTGCATCCTGATTTGGTTATATCCCGAATATGCATACATAAAGCTTAGGTAGTGATTACCAGAAGCCTTGTCCACTAATTTGTTAATACGTGGTAGTGGGTAAGAATTTTTTAGGTACACTTTGTTGATGTTTGTAATGTCTTTACATATTCTCTACTTCCCTGAGGCCTTTTTCACCATTACAATGTTTGAGAGCCAAGTTGAGTATTTGATCTCCTTAATGAATTTGGCAACTAGTAGTTTTTTTGTTTCTTCCACTATAGCCTTTCTTTGTTATTTTCCTAACTTTTGATGTCTCTGGGTGACAGGCTTTGCATCTGGGTTTAGTGTTAAATGGTGACAATGGAATTCAAGATCTATTCCTGGCATATCAACTAGGGATCAAGTGAACAGGTCAACATTCTTTTGGAAAAGCTAGATTATTCTTTCCATCAACACCAGAGATACTTTGCTATCGAGTAGGGTCACTTGATGAGCTGGAACCTTATCTCCACCTTGATGAGCTGGTCATGTGGTGATGGATTGATACTTCTTATGAAAGTCCTCTAGTAGGTCTAGTTCAATGACGTTGACCTACTACTGAAAAGGAATTGTTTTTTGTATTGGTTTCCTTAATCATCAATATTTCTCCTCCTTAGGCTATTGTTGTAGCACTATCAAGCTATCTTTTAATTGGCATGTATAACTCTAACTCTATTTCTAGCAATGAGGGATTTCAAGTCAGCTATGGTGTTGATATTATGGCTCTAAGTTGGTTCAAAGCATAACATCTAAGGATGACGTTATATGCCGAGTCTCCTTTAATGATGAGATATTTGATCTTGATCATTCACACACCGTTGCCACTCTCAAATGTGGACAACAGCCCTATATATCTTTTCACATCCACCTGTTTACTAGAAAAAAACTAACCAAAGATATAAAGAAATGTTTTATGTAATCACAGCGAATTAATAATTTTTCAAATACCTTAAAGTAGAAGATATTGGCTGAACTTCCTTGATCGACTAGGATTTGCTTCATAGTGAAGTTGGCAATCTCAGCTATGATAATCATGGGGTCATCTTGGTTCCTATCCAATCCTTGGAAATCATTATTTGTGAATGTGATGGGCAAGTTTGCTATATGAGAGCTGGGTTGAGGAGAGGAACAAATTGACATCATTGCTCTCAAGTGTTTCTTCCCTTCCGAGTTGTTCTCCTCTCTTCTAGTGAATCCACCCAAGATGGGGTTGATAACTTCTTAGGGAAGGCTAAGCTGAGTTAGTTTCTTATGGTATTAATTTTGGTCCTTATGCTAAAGGGACCTACTTTGCTATCTGGCATTAGGTTCCTATGATTTGGCCTCTATCTCATTGAGTCCACGCTTATCATACCATCCTAAGTGTAGCACCTGAGGTACCCATCACGTATTAATAGCTCAATTTGGTTTTTTGGCATGTAGCACTCTTCAAGGGTGTGTGCATAGATTCAGTGGAACTCATATTTCTTGTTTCTATTAACTTCTAGACCTAGTTTATATTCAAGATTAATAAGTGGAAAATGAATGAGTTGAGAATTGTATACCTCTTTTAGGATCTACTCTCAAGTTGCTTTCAATGGAGTGTAAGTTTAGAAGGTTAGAGCTTTTTTCTCTTCTCGAGAGAAAGGTTCTTGCTACAGTAGGCAATGCCCTTAGCTTTATCTTTCATCTTGGCTAGGAGGTAGTCTTTCCAAGGGCTGCTGACTAGAGTAAGTCGTCCTACATCACAGGAGGTTATCTCGCTAGTAAATCAACAAATGGTCTTAACTTCAATGCTATTTGAATAGTGTATAAGAAGATTGTCGGGTTTAAGTTCTTGATTTGCATGGCTTTATTGGGCCATGAATTTTTTTCAAAGACTCAAATTCTTCTTGTTTGAAGTTGATAAGACTGGTTGAAATTTTACGGTCTGTTCGGCTAGTGGAAAAGTGGGTTAGGAATTTACCTTTTAACTTGACAAAATGGTTGATGGATTTAGGCTCCAACGATGAGTACCACAATAGTGTGGATTTCTTCACAGTGCTGGCGAAGAGTTTACATTTTATAGGAACTATTTGTAAACTAGTATATTTGTGTTAAAATACGTGAGAAGTATGTTTGAATCAGTCATTCCATCATATGGCTTACAAGGAAGGATCTTTAAATTCTCCAAGAGTGGGACTACCATGATGAAGTTAGAGAACAGATGATCATCTCCTGGGTCTAGGTCTAAGCTTTCTTTAGTAGGTTATGTTGTGCTAGTAGAGGCGTCAGCTTTGTGGGTGTTGTTTGCTTCTTCTTCATCATTATTATTCTAGTTCAAGGGAGGATTTCTAACTAACTATGCCAGTTGTTCCTACATTTGTTGGTTTTATGGCTATAGTTGCTATATTGTGTTGACTAGGGTTGGTATTAAAGGATTGTTTTTTACTATTTCTCCCTCCCACAACTAGGGTTATTGAGTTGTGTTCTCCAAGGATCCTCCGGTGCCATCATGGCTTTTTGCTCTCACCATAGCTTTACCAACAAAAGGCAAGTTCCACATATGGCACCAAGTGTTTTAGATTATTTTTATAGGTTATTCCAATATGTGTTTCTCAAGTCATCAAGTAATGTATTTGTAGTAAGGTCTCATTTGTTGTAGTAGGAATGACATAAGTTATGAGGTGCTCACAAAATGGAGAGAATTATAGAGGGAATCACGATGTGGCTAAAGTCATGTAGAAGATTATGATTTGAGGGGACTTTTTCTCTTATTGTGATATGATATTATGGATAGTCTGGGTGAGTTTTGGGGGTCAGGATGCCAAGTCATAGAGGTTTAGTCCAAATCCAAGTCATGAGACCTTCTCCTGAGCTAGACTATGGCTTGGCCCAGCCTTTTACATCGATCATGAGGCCAATCATGCTTGATCTAGTCTACAATGAAATATAATTTAACCAAAATAAATATTCATAAATGCATCCAATAGATTAGTTAGCCAATGGTTAGTTTTTGTGAAGCCTAAAGGTGTTTTAATCAACGGTAGTCAATTGACTAGTTAGTTCATTCTTCAATGACTGATCGGTTTACTTAGGGTAGTGGATTGGCTTAGCATTTGTTGACCAATTGATGAGCTCGATAATTATGGATGGACTAATTGAATAGGCAATATTAAGCTCGACAATGGCAAATGGCCAATGGGCCCAATAATAGGGAATCATCCTATAAGCTCAGCAATGGCTAATTGGCCAATGAGCTTAGTAATAGAAACAAGGTCAACTGGGTCGACAGTTATAGACTAGCCAATAAGCTTGACAATTGTATAGTAGTCATTAGGCTTGGTAATTATAGAATAGGTGATCGACCGATAGGCTCGGCGTGAAGAAAATTTAGCCGATAAGCTCAGCACTTGGATCTTTAATCAATAGGCTCAACTACTCTACTAAGTTTAGCATGAAAAATATTCAATAAATAGGTTTGACATTAATGATAGCTTGCTGGCTTGATAATAAGGTTGTCTATCAGCATATTGACATATAGTCTTAAGCTTTCATAAGTTAACTTCCTAAAACAACAAATGGATCATTATTTACAGATAAAATCCAATTTAAATATCTTGGAGGGATCACACTCTAAGTCATTGTTAGGCCTTCTAACTTTATCAAAGGAGGATTCTTCTAAGCTTACGACTTTAAGTAATAGATCACCCATGAGTTGTTATTAGTGAGATAGTCTTGGTTTATTGGCAAGCTTTGGTCAACAAACAAGCTATTTAGGTTACCTTTTCTCTTTAGCTTCCTATGTCTTTTTCTTATGTAGGATCAAGAATGTTTTGGTTAGGCAACAAGCCTTGGTTCAGCCAACAGGCTATCTCAATCAGTTGAGATGCATTTGTTTCTACCCATGAAAAATGTAACACCCCTGTTTCTATCGTCATTGTTAGATAAATTATTTTCTAACTTAACATGAGAAACGAAGATTCAAGGACAAAGATTGGATATATATGAAATCCTGGATGAAACGCAAAAAATGACGACTGGAGATGAAAAATGGTAATACGCGTGAAACGTACATTTTAGAAATTGATTGATACTTTTATTAGAAAAAAAAAAGGTCGACTATAAATTCTCAGTCGAAGTAACTACACTAAATTTGACTGATACTTTAAGCTTTAAGCTTTAAGCTTAATATAGTATACTAAAAGTTACCTTAATACGTGAGACTTAAACACAAAGATATAAATTTCATTAGTTTGATGACCACATAATATCTAGTTCATGATTTAGAAATTTAGTATTAAAATTAAAATTTCTATCTTAAGTTCATATAAACACACATGTATAAACCAAATGAATAAATGCAAATACATAATGTATAGGTGAAGTAATTCTTCTAGTATTACATGTTCTTGAAAAAAAAAAAATTACTAAACATATAAGATGCTAACTAGATGCACGGCCAAAAGAAGAATCATTACATATATATGAATATATTTTAGTCAAGAGAAAAGCTAGACACACAACACACACGCATATACCCATTTCATTATGCTTAAGGATGTCATGGCCAACATATATACACATATATCAAAAATGCAATTCACGACCAGCACATTGACAAACCAAAACCTCAATTCCTTCCAATTCTTCTTGGCTACACAAGGAAAGAATAAAAGAAAGGAGGAAAAGATAGCATGTGCTGGACTTGGACCGAGTGTTAGTTAAGAAGTATAATGAAACAAGTACCACCCTTATTCCTTCTTGGCCAAGCCAAGAAGAAAAGACAGAATAAACAAGGAAAACTTCACCGCACGTGGGCTGCTGGAAGGGAAGAGACAAAGAAGATTAAATACCAAAAAGAGACAAACTAGTTGACTTGAAATCAACCTAGTTGCCATCCAACCATTTGGTTGCTTTGGAACCAAATGGAAGGAATGGCTTGTCTCCTTTGAACCAAACCCCATTATGACCAAGAAGACAAAACATATCATCCTTTAAATAAGGATGCTATTGACAAATCAAGAGGAAAAAAAAGTGAGAAACGAAACAAAAGAGAGAAGACAAGCAAGGAAAAAGAAGAAGGCCTACGTGAAGAGACTTCAAGTCTTAGTGAAGGCAAAAGAGAAGGGGTAAAGCTTCAAAAACAAATCAAGGGTGAGTCCTTAAGACTCATAATAGAGTGCATTAGAATTCTCGTTTCTTCATTTAGATACATGCTTAGGCCTTGATCATATAGATTTAGTTTAATCCTCATGATTAAAGAACTTTGAGTTTTCAAGCAAATCCTCATACTTTTGTTTATGATTGATCATAAGAAGTGAATCTTGAAATTTATCTTAAGGATTTCATATGCATGATCATAATCTAACTCTCATCAAGTGTGGGAATCTAAAGCTAAAACCTATTGATGTTCATGAAGTATGCTTTGGATTTTTAAGAAAGGTTAAGTTAGGATCTCATTAGAATTTATTAAGTATAAATCCTAAATTAAATTTGTGATATTCTTGGAACCTATCATGGATTATATGTTTGTAATGATTATGAATATGTCATAATCTAAATTTAAGGACTTGAAGTTTAAGTATTAGTAAGCATGGATCACATGTGTTTCATATGTCAAGAGAAAGCTCACGTAAACTAGGAGATGTTTTGTTGGCTTTCCACCTTTGGTACGTTGCCATGCTTAAGTGGGAGGAGTGAAGCCCTCATGTGATGATAAAGAGGAACAGACAAAAGAAGTAAAACAAAAAAAATGTATAAAAAGGAGGGATTTGTCTCAGTCATTGTAGGTGAAACAAAAAAAAATATGATAGGAGGGAGGAAAGCAAAGAAGGCCAAAGAGGAAAGGGGGGTAGGTGAAGGAATAGTAAGGTAGTTACTAAGTCATTTTGCCTTATATTGTCTCAGTCAAACTTTTCTTTTCCTTGGTCTATCTATGTGTTCAACCAAAAGGAAGGAAGAGGAAAGCAACAATAAAATAATCGTAAGTTAGTTACCAACCCCTTTCCTTTGTACCTAGTTTCGGCCAAGTTGGAAATAAAACAAAAGAAAAGAAATAAATGGTTTCCATTAAGGCCTCTTTGACCAAAGAAAGGAATAAAACAAAGAGAGAACTCTCCTTTGGTCAAGCAAGGTCTCGGTCAAGAGAAAGAAGAAAAAAAATAATAAAAGAAGAAGAAAGGGATAGGTGGGTTAGAAATCATATGGGACCTAAGAGTAGGAGAGAAATAAAGAAATATCAAGGCCTTCTCCTATCCTCTCAGCCACAATGAGTAAAAATAGGAATTTTTGCATGAAGTTGCATGAGAGTTTCCAGCATGGCCTCACGGCCAAGAGAATGAGAGGAAAAGCATTTCCACTTTGTAAAGTGGACTCTTGGCCAAAGAACTAAGTAAGGGTGCTTTAATGTCCTCTTTCTATTTTAGATTAACAAAAAAAAACCCTAGGAAAAGTATATATATGTATATATATATGTAG
>WOFL01000236.1:0-11187 GCA_012978445.1 Dipteryx alata
CTATACAAGAGGAGATAGTAAGAACCTGAGCCGAATGCTGAGCCAAAAGCTTACACCTACATATGTTGAAAATCCTATTAAAAGGTGGTACAGAGATACCAAGTACTTCATCCAGGACAATTGGCAAAGAGCTTGGGTATTGGCACTGTGGATTTGTGTGATGTCAGGTCTATTTGCCTATAAATTCGTGCAGTATCGGAGAAGAGCTGCTTATGAGGTGATGGGCCATTGTGTATGCATGGCCAAAGGTGCAGCTGAGACACTTAAATTGAACATGGCTCTCATTTTGTTACCTGTTTGCAGAAACACCATCACCTGGCTCAGGAATAAGACCAAGCTAGGTGTTATGGTTCCTTTTGATGACAGCCTCAACTTCCACAAGGTAATTAGTGACAAGAAAAGAATGAGACATATCTAATGTTTTCATACATTTGTTGGGATATATTAGATTTCACAAAGTCAATAGGGCATATAAAACTGACTAGTAAATTAACAAATGGGAGTATTTTTTGCAGGTGATAGCTGCGGCAATAGCAATTGGCGTTGGTATACATGCAATTTATCATCTTGCTTGTGATTTTCCTCGCCTTCTTCATGCAAGCAGTGAAAAGTACAAGCTAATGAGACCTTTTTTCGGAGATAAACCATCAAGTTATTGGCATTTTGTCTTGTCATTCGAAGGAGTAACAGGGATTATAATGATTCTGGTAATGGCAATAGCCTTCACTCTGGCCAGCCCTCAGTTTAGGAGAGGCCGGGCACACATACCCAAACCCCTGAAAAAACTCACAGGTTTCAATGCCTTTTGGTATTCCCACCACCTCTTCGTCGTTGTCTATGCCCTGTTGGTTTTGCATGGAATCGAACTTTACTTGACAAAGGATTGGTACAAGAAAACGGTTAGCACCTTTGGTTAATCTTTGACTCTTTATTTAGTTGTTTTGAGCTAATTGGTAATTGATCCACAGGCACTTTAATATTTTGTGTTTTTGTAGACCTGGATGTATTTGGCTATTCCCATCACCATTTATACATTGGAAAGACTTATTAGAGCACTCAGATCAAGCACTGAGTCTGTGAAAATATTGAAGGTAACTGTCAAATAATTAAAATTCAATTATTCATTGTATGAAGAAACACATGCTTCCATTATAATTATTTTTTGGCTAAGCTTAAGAAAGCATATATGGTGCAGCTAAGAATATCGAAATGTGTATGTCTCATCAAATCTTCCCTGACTAATTTGAAGGTGGCTGTTTATCCTGGAAATGTGTTAGCACTTAACATGTCAAAGCCTCAGGGGTTTACATACAAGAGTGGACAATACATCTTTATCAATTGTGCTGCTGTGTCTCCATTTGAATGGTATGCATTCGAGGAAATATCAGTTACTCGCGTGTTCTATACGATAATGTTGCATCTAAAATCTAAGAACCTTCATATAACTCTCAAGGCACATGGACCAGCTCCCCTTTATTCTGTTTTTATTTCCCATTTCCCAATATCGAGTTCCTAAAGTTTTTCATTACTTATGCTTTCACAGGCATCCATTTTCCATAACCTCTGCCCCTGATGATGATTACCTTAGTGTTCACATAAGAATAGTAGGGGACTGGACTCGGAGTCTGAGAACCAAATTCTCACAGGTGAATTCAGGTTGAATTTTCCTTTTTTTTTTCTTTAATTAAAATGTGGGTTTCTTGTAATTAACAAGGCTATTGCTTTGGTTTCTTTCAGGCGTGCAAGCCACCCCCTAATGGGAAGAGTGGACTTCTAAGTGCTGAAGGCTTGCAAGGAGATAACAGCCCAAGGTAAGAAACCCGATTTAAAGTGGGGAAATTATAATAAATAAATGACACAGCCTTAATTAAAAAGCAAATACAATTGTTTGGCATTTAAGTTGAAGTCAACATACAATCGGTGGATACTACCAATTATTTTCATCAAATTTAAATCCAATTAACCAAATGTTAATATACTTTAATTTGTAGAAAAAAATAATGATTAGTTCAATTAATAAGCGATTAACAAGATAATTTCACAATAACTATTTATTAATTTGATATCTTCACTGCTTATACTAAGTAATAAAATATACATAATTTTAATTAATTATACATAGTTACATTAAAGTATAAGATTATATGCATACATGTTACAAAGTATATACACTAGAAGATCCTTCAGTGCGATCTGTGGATATGCCATAGCCAGTCCCCACTTGGTTTGAAATTAATTAACAAAACTTAGGCATAAAAATGAACTTGTTTGTTTGTCCTTTCTGGTTTGGGTGTCAATAATTGCTAAGATTCCCAGGGCATCTTGGCATCTGCTTAGTGATTTATGATCTAAAGTGGCCAAAGCAAATGATTATTGTTACGCTGGGAAAAAAAATAGTGGTTGTCAGATGGACTATGGAAAATTAAAAAAAAAAAAAAAAGGTGATGAGGATGACCATTGAAAATTGTTAGCATGCAAGTGAAAGAAGTCAGCTCAAGCATTTTAATTAGATCCAAGTCCATCAAGTAGTCCCATCAAAGAAAAAGGCAACCCAAAAGCTACTTCAAATGTAGCGAGGTTTGGTACGAAACAAACTTGCAGGTTGTCATTTTCTTCTTCATGCAGATTATAAAGCAAAGGAAACTTTTATGACTATGTTCTATTATTTACTGAAACAAATGGCATGCAGTGCACTTCCTAAAGTACTGATTGATGGTCCCTATGGAGCGCCAGCACAAGACTACAAGCAGTATGAGGTGGTTTTGCTGGTGGGGCTGGGAATTGGGGCAACCCCAATGATCAGTATACTAAAGGACATAGTGAATAATTTCAAGGCCATGGAAGAGGAGGAAGGGGTCACAATAGAGGAAGGAGGAACTGGGTTAGGTGCTGCTAAATCACCCACAACACACCAACAAAGGAAAGCTGGGTTCGACGATTTCAAGACTAGGAGGGCCTACTTCTACTGGGTGACCAGAGAGCAGGATTCGTTTGACTGGTTTAAAGGGGCGATGAATGAGGTAGCCGAAGCAGACCACGGGGAAGTTATTGAGCTCCACAACTATTGCACCAGCGTCTATGAAGAGGGCGACGCTCGCTCTGCTCTTATTGCTATGCTGCAGACTATAACTCATGCAAAGAATGGCGTGGACATTGTGTCTGGCACTCGCGTCAAGTCTCACTTTGCTAAACCCAATTGGCGCAGTGTTTACAAGCGCATTGCGCTTAATCATCCAGATGCCCGGGTTGGTGAGTTCCCACTTCTTGAACTGACATTTCTTTCTTACCGACTTTTAGCAACTCAAGAGAAAACAACACTTCAATAATTGCTGATCACAATGATAATATACTTTTTCCAAGGATAACTCTGAAAGTGTGAATTTCACTTTTAACAAAGCCGTATCTGAAGACGCTTTCGATGATCAATAATTTATGGTTTTTGACGCGTCTCAAAAACTTTGAAGGCTTATTATCATCTAATTGCAAGGGATAATGATAGCATGCTTTATGTAATGCAGGGGTATTTTACTGTGGGCCACCCTCCCTGCCCAAAGAGCTTCGTCAGCTAGCTTTGGATTTCTCTCACAACACAACCACCAAATTTGACTTCCACAAAGAAAATTTCTGATAAGATGGAAACGGGCTAGTCCTCCATCTCCATCCTCACCATGATGATTCCACTATGTCCATGTACAGTCGTTTGTTGATAACCTTTTTTTATGTTTCTACGTTTGTTATAGCTTTGTAAAAGGTTGAAGGTAGATGTGAGCTAAAGCCTAAAGGTTATGTTGTGAGTTGGCCACCAATTACGAAGGGTGTGGCTGGATGGCATGTCTGTTTAATGCAATCCAAAAGATTAAAGCAATAATACCAATAGAAGGGGTTTGGCAGAATGTAAAACAGGAGGGAAGCTAATCTGTCCAACCAGAATGCACCTAGTATGACTAGTCATACTGTCTGTGCTTTTAATAAGATGCTTATAGATCATTTTCATGCAACTATGCTTGAACTTCAAGAACATTCGTTGGCAATCATAGTGATTTTCTAGCTTCTTTATATCGCGATGCGGTTGGATTCGAATTGACATTGGCTTTAGTTATCATCTTTTATTTTTATTTTGTGTGGGTTCCATTGGAAGAATTTGGGGATAAATATTTTGGGTTTGCACCACCCTTTTATTCTTATGCAGACGAAGAATCAAAGAGTCATTTCCCTTAATGGTATATCCAGTCCAAAACAAAATTTGTGCGCCTTGTGATTTTACTGACAACACGAAGTCAAGATAATATTCCTGGGAAAAGAAAAGACTATCCCAAGCTTATCTGGAAAAGAGAGAAAATATAGAATAAAAAAACTTCTCCATTATAAAAGACTTTGATTGTTTACATCTTTAAGGAGCAACGTTTTCAGTCCTTAAAAAAAAATCATAATTTAGACATAAAACCAATTAAAGCTAATAATATATATATTGCCCAGACTCCCAGAGCCATGCTGAAACCAGGTCCCATGTTATTAATTCCATCTCGAGTATTCTTTTTTCTTAACGCCATAACAAAATATCGTTTTCTGCATTACCTCAATAGAGGAAATAAAGAAAATTTCTTGTTGGCATGTTTTATGCATTGTGCCACTATCTTAATTAAAAAAAAATTCATTTTTTCTGTATTTACATGACAAAATATCGTTATCCGCATAACCTAAATAGAGGAAATAAATAAAATTTCTTATTGGCAATTTTTGTCATAAAACGGTTTACTTACCATTATTTTCTTGTAATACTTATGTAAATTAAAATAATAAAATTACGAATCTAATTTAAAAATTAATATAAAATAAGTCAGTATTTTAATTAACCAGATTTAATCTAATCTTTTCTACCTTTCCTATTATTCTCACTTCTATATCCGAGTCATGTCGACTTCTCTCTATTCCCAATATCCCCTCCTTCTACTCTTTAATAGTGGCAAGCTTTCTATAAACAAATATGAACAGAAATTAATACGCATTTTCCCACTTCTAGCCCTTACCAAAACAGGTTTCACGAATGCAGCAGCTGACGTATGTTTTGTGCAGAAGAATTACTCGCAGCATAAGATCTTGTAGTAAAAAAAAAAGGGAAAGAAATACACTGACCTTATCGACCATTGGAGAATTTTTTTCGCGAAACACGTGGAGTTGCCTTCTTCTTATCCATGTTTCCTTTTCTGCCTCTGAAAATTTGGTTTCATTCGCTGGCTGCCAATGAAGACTTGGTCTGTGCCTTGAGTTGGCTGGACTGGGATAAGAGGCTTCTTTGTGGGCACACTTGTATTTTTCATGCAACTTTCATTTGAAAGAGGGGAGGCCACTTTTGCTCTCAATGGCCTTGGAACCTCCAATCTTTCCAAAATCCTGGAAGTTTCCCTGTCTAGCTGGCTAGTACTCTGTCGTGGTGATACACATGATTGATCCAACTTGGCTTTGGCTTTGGACATACAAGATGGAGAATCCAACTTGGGGTCTTCGTTTACAACAAATTGCTCCCATTCTTCTGTTATACCGGCCATAGTTTTGTCTTCTTGAGCCGTAATATCCAACGGCAATGTTTCCTCCTCCACAACAATGACATCAATGGCTGTTTCTACTTTCCCGATCACATCCGATGAAGGTTGTCTACTTGAGCATAGTTCAGAAAATGCACCTTCCAATTTAGGGAATACTGACCTACAATATAATATCATTAACAAAAATAGCAAAAACTTTAAATATTCAGTTAAGAAACTGGTTCTGCTACAATGATTTAGAATAATGAATCTAAAAAGGCAGTCTTAACGAATTGAAGTATAAGGCCAATGTTCATTCACATAAAAGGAATTGTCAGTTGCAATTTTTGAAATCATCTGCTCAAAAAGTCTGGCCGTGAATTCTTATTATTTTTGTTTCTTTTAAAAGGGAAAAAAAGTGTTGTTTTGAAAGGCTATTCATGTTCAAGTGTATAAGTTCATGCACTGGCACATGTCAAGCTGGGTGGAGAAACTCACCCCAGTTGTAAGCTTTCTTTGACAAGCAAATTTAATTTTTGATGAAAGCCTCTTTCATGGAGCAATGGATCATAGTCTGTTAAATCAATCTGCAAGCAAATTTTGGTTTCAACGCTCCAAGATACAAGGAACTTAATCGTGTTTGCAAATATTTCTCTGATTCAATTCAAATTCAGTACGTAAAATTTGGTAATATCACTCGTTCAAGGTTGTGCAGAAGTTGGTAAATTATTTCTCGCAGGAGTCAGATGTTAGGAACAGAGCACTTCTCAATCCCACTATATGAAAATTCTAGATACCAAAATTTCTCCCAGCACATTTAGAAGAAACCAAAGAGTAAAATTTCACGCATGGGTGAAATGACGTATTTATTCTCTACAATTGATACTCACAAAATAATGGCAACATGGAATTGCATTTGTCTCCATCGGAGTCATTGGAGGGGAAAAAGAAAAGAAAAAAGAATTCTTCAGGAAAATGTTTAAATCAAACCTTTAACAAACAGGCTTGAACAGAGTTCTCAATTTCCTTATTGACTGTTGAATCAACTAATTGATTGTCAGGAATTCGCAAGACTTCTTCTGCCCCTGCAAGGCGCTAAGTGTTTTATGGATATTGGTTACAGGCACAATAAAAGGTGATAAATCACCATCAGGATATACAAACCAGAATGAATACATACATGCTACTGCACAAATCGGAAAGAACCTGGAAAGGCACTGGAATGGTTACCATTACTCTACCGTGTGTGATTGGGCAGAGAATACCATGGATAAAGAGCAAGAAGGGCTTAGTGCTCACCCTCAGAAGCATTGGCCCCTTATCTGATGACTGAAGAATGTAATAGCAATGATATGGAACCTCTGCCATCGTTTGTAAATCACAATTTGAAGAGCATATCAAACCTTGGTCCATTGAGTGTAGAACACTAGAAAGGCCTTGAAAAACTGCCAAATTGTAGCCATGCTCAGAATAATGGAAGAAACATAAACTTTCTGAAGAATTTCTGATCAATATACATTGGATGACAACAATTCAGCAGCATTGATGACACTGTTAAATAGGATTTCAAAGGGAGAGCGGAATTTTCTACACACGTTTAGCATTTAAGTCTGAATGATCAGCATCATCTGAAGTGGCTTCGTTCACGTGATTAGGGGATGGAATCACAACAAAGGAAGACCCCATCATAAGGCCTGCATGAAACATTTAAAATGCAGAAATGGAATTACTTAATGGTGAAGCCGCAGAGAGAGTTTTGGAATAAGATACTAGGTACACCAGAACTGCTTAATCAGTCACCCATCATAAAAGAGGAATAAAATTGGTGTCAAATACACTTTCAAGTAGAAGTGGAAAAAAGAAAAGAAAAGGAGGAAGTGGAAGAATGAAAATGATTTCTCCCTCTCCAGTAGGATATTACTTTTCGAACCACAGATAGATCAATTTTATTGTGCAATCAGTCAATCAAGCAGATGTTCCTACAGGTTCTATTAAACCCCCCAGGTGTATGTTGTAGTTTAATTAAAAGGGAAAAATTAAATCCCTGTAGAATAATGCTACGAACTCAAAATACATATGAAATGCCATAAGCAAAATACATACCTTCATCAACAGATGCCAAGTTTATCCTCTCAATAACAGTTATGTCAATTCGAGAAGTAATTTGCCGGAGATTCAGGGAATTATGGAATGAGGGAAGAAACAGGGTTGTTTTTGCCCCAACTCTTACAGAATTTTCAATAACATCACATGTTTCCAGATTGCGGCCTGTGACTGGACAAGAAAGTCTGTTGAGCTTATTTTTTTCAGCATCCCCTAAAGGAATACCGTGACATCTGCATGTCTATACAATTTCAATAATCAAGGCTTCTGCTTTTTCCTTTAAATGAACGGGACTGACATTAAGGGAAAAAAAAAAAATTCCGTAGCAACCAGATAGCACTAGATTTCATGATAAATAAGTAAGGGCTTTTGCCAAGCAGGATTATTTTGGAATTAGACGAACAATGAAAATAATAGACATTGGGAACTTACAAAACAGATTGAGCATTTTAAGACATAGTTGTCATTTCTTATGTACCGGCTATGGTTTCCCTGATTTTGTCATATAGGTCTACTTGATGTTATTTAAGGCTTTACAGGACTTATATCGTTAAACTGTAGTGTAAAACTAATTGTATTCTTTTCAAACATGGGTAGTGTCTCAGTTTATCTCTAGATTTATCCATGGTAAAACCAAAATAGAGCAGTTCATTACTCCAACAATATGTACTAGAAATAGCTTAAGTGTAATATATTCAATATCATATTATCACGACTCTATGAATTGCTTTAGAGTATTAGTACAACCATAACATTTTCTGCTTAATCTACAAGCTAACGTCACAGAGTTGACATAAAAGCAAACTCTTTATCATCTGCCCCGTGAAATATGACTAGAACCCTGTTAAGAATAACAGAATACAATATGGAGAACACCAACGGCCTATAAGTGATTTCCAAGGGCAAACTATGGATTTGTCGTCTTTAGAAAAGGAAACAGGTTAGAATGGCTATACTCACAAAAGGTAATCCAGCAAAGGTGTATTCCTTTAGGCTCTGTTTGGGATTAGAGGGGAGGGAAGAGAATGGGATTTATAGAAAATAAAGAGTATCTTTGGCACCCTAAATTTTGGGAATTGATTTCATTTATAAATGAAATCTCCGTTTGGAAAGTTATAAAATAGGAATTACTGTAATAATATGATGAGTATGAGACATGAGAATTGATTTCCAAATAAAAAATTAATTCAATTCAAATCATATGTAACCAATCCGTTGTTTGAATACTTTAAATTCTCCAAAATTATTCAAATTCCAATGTCTTTATATGCATAGTCGTTTATGACACCACGTTTAATTTTTGCAGGCTGCTCTTCCCCAGGGTATTGTTCCCTTTGTGTTCGCCAAAGAATACAATCTCCACGCAGATATACTCAGCACTGCGTAAGTGTTTTATATTAGGCATTACATGCAACGTGAATTTTGAGCCATCAAAACAACTTCTAAAATGAGACTTTGCTAATTGTGCAGGGTCATATTTGGAATGCTGATTGCATTGCCCATAACAATACTCTACTACGTGCTTCTTGGACTCTAATCTACTTTGGGAGGCAAAAGAACTAGAAAAGAAGTATGATTCTGTCACTGTATGTAAATCCAAGTCAGGCTCAAGCGGGATGACCGGAAGAAAATTTAGAAGATATTGGATTTTAGTGAAGGAAATAGAAATTATATACATAAATATATAGTAGTAGAATGCTATATATATATATATGCATAACAATTTGGGTTTGATTTGTTTCAGAGTACCATCCCACTATTCAATCTCCCTATTTTATTTGTTAATTTTTGGAAAAACCTAGCTTTTAGGCAGGTAGGAAAGGGAGAGCTTACTGAGGGTCAATATTTTATTTTATTTTATTTTTGGTAACACTAATATCAATGTAGCAAATTACTCGTTTTTTAAATCGACTCTTGTGGCCAATTGATATCAAATCCAGACTTAAGGGTTGCACTTTTTCTGTCCTTTGTTTTTTACTTACTACATTGTCGAGGTGTTGACCTCCCTCATGGTGTTCTTCTCAAATGTAAACGTCTAAAATAGTAAAATCCCTTCATTAATACTAAAAAAAGTAATTACTTGACATAAAAATAAAAAAAAAAGCTTATTAATTTAGTATAAAATTTTAATTGCTGGTTTTACCCATAAAGGGGTAACGGTTTTATGAACAGTTGAAGATAATGGCCTGACACTAATTTTTGTGCCTAAACTCATGGAAAGGGGGAAAAAAAAGGGAGAAAAAAAAGGAGTCAGTAGCGCGAAACTAGACTTAAGGAAGGGGTTAGTTGAAGTGGGTTTTGGCCGAACCTAAACTCACATGGTACCTTAATTTTAAATTTAAAATTTGTCCCAATTTTACTTTGGAGTTGGTCGAATTATAACGCGCACTTTATCGGTATTTAATATTTAAAACTTGTCCTTACTTACACCTTATCAATACTTATATTTTTTTTCCAAAAGTAATCAATCAAAAAATTTATAAACTTCTAAATTAATCAATTTACATATGATTAGTTCATGTCATTAGTTTAAATCACTAACATACTATAAATATCTAAGAATCAAAATTTGAGTAATATTATAATATTAAGTTCAATTAATTTGGAAAAAACTCTATACATCAACACATTTAAATCATCAACTGTTTAATGAAAATAATCAGTTTCAAAATTAACATGGTAATTTAAATATAATCAATACAATAATCTCATTAGTTTAAAAAATTAAAATAACATACTAATATAAGTGACTTGGTAAGCAGTGTATATATTAGAGACTTATAGTTAAATTTAGCAATTTAGAAATATTATAATTAAAAACAATAATTATAAATTACATAATTCAAAATAAAGAAATTAAAAAAATTACTTTGAGTAAGGTGGAGCAGATCATATTAAACCTACATCCACCCCGCTCTGCAAAGCTAAGCCAACTCTACCCACCCTTGACCTCATGAGATGCGTTTTAAACCTGTTTCATTTGAAGCGGGACAGATTGGGTACTGGTGGGTTAGGAAGGTTTTACTAAGCCTAAAGATTGGGTGGCCAAAATAAATCCATACGATTTAGGTACTTCTTTTCCTTTATCATTAACTTTCACAAGATTGTGACTAATAAATGATGGGGTACAAGATTTTAAATTTGATGGTATTGAGATAACCTGAGGTGGGTACTTCATATGCTTTTTGGAAAATAATTTTTAAATAATTTGAGATGATTGTAATTAATACATCTAAAGTTCTTATATTTTTACGTTTGAAGAGTTGATGTATTATTCTTGATATTAAGTAATAAAGAATGTCTATACAATACACAGGTCTATATCTAATTTTCTATTAATTAAAAAACCCATATGCAAAATGTTTCTTTGATTTAAAAATACAAATGTGGATTAAAAAAATTTAATGAATATTTACTGTTAATATAAAATTTTTTATATTATTATTTTATTATGTGATAAATATTATTACAAGTATTTCATAATCATAAAAACTAATATAAAATCATAAATATGATAGCATATAATTAACTGATAATGTAAAAATTTTTAATATATAGAAAA
>WOFL01000237.1:0-11171 GCA_012978445.1 Dipteryx alata
TACTTAGCCTTAATCACTAGAGGGGATTGAGAGTATACATATACCTTGTGAAGGTTTATCATTCTTGGATTCTTACTATTCGAATAAGATGCTATGCTTGTTGATTAGAGATAAAAGGACATGTTATTCATGAATGTTATAATTTCTTAAGCATTGAGAGTTTTCTTTGCTTATAATTTTTTTACATTCTTGAGTTCTATTGGAAGGTGATTTTCTTTTAAGAAATTTTTAGAGTTTTTAAGTTGTGTTGTTTTTCTTTAAATATCCCTAATCTAGAATTGATTCTTTTGCCCGAAGACATGCAAAAGATAAGTATGGGAGAATTTAATAAATAAATATTTTAATGCTTTAGTTGTCTCTTATACTTAGCATTTATGATCATTATATGCTTGATTGGATAGAATTTGGTACAATTCATTCTATTGGGCTTTTATTAGGCTTTATGTGAATTTTCCAGCATTTTCCAGTATTTTTGCTATTCTGACCTTGTTTTAGTATTTTGAGCTTATCTTTTATTATAACTGTCTAAAAATTATAGAACTTGTTTTGTGAGAAAGTTGACACATAAACCTACAAATTGAGCTTTTGGACGGATATTTTTGGAGGACGTTTGATAATTTTAACAGAGGCCTAAAGTCAAGGCAGAGGCGCTAGACTGTAATACTGAGTATGCTAGAGTAATTGGGCTGTATCTTGCCCAATAAATGTCTAAATTGAGTGAGACTAAACCCCACTTAAAGCTAAGAGGCAGAGAATGATTTCTGGTGCAGTAGGCTAGGGGTAAATTAGGGATTTCAAATTTTTAGGTGGTTATTTATTTACAAATCCTAATCTGGCACCTACATTCCCTCTATTAGTTTTGAATTTCAGTTTTCCATATCCAGAATTTTCTCTCTTCTGTTTTTCTTCTTCATTAATTGCACTTTTTCTTTTTAATTTTCTCAAATATCCATAATTATGGAGGCTTGAAGATATTGATTGATTCAAGGTCTTGAAGGAATGTAGTGACAACTTGAGATCTTGGACAGAATTTGCAACTTTGGTTTCGCTTCTTCTCTTCTTCTCTATTTGCTTCTACAACCTTTAAATTTTGATTGTTTGAATGATTATTCTACAATTGAGATTGATGTTTGATGAGCTATAGACTGCTTGGTTAGGGTTCATTATGAATTAGAGAAGAATGCATCAATAGATCTATTATTGTAGGTTGATTGTTTTAGATTTAGTTTAATTTGGTTTGCGTGGATCTATGATTATAGAATCTGTGTAAATCATGCAATTAATCAAATTCTAGGTGATTATTTAGTAGAAAACACAATTCAAATGTATAGATCTCGGTTTGAATTAGGTTAACCATGAATTTTAAGTTGCATATGCATAATTGATTGAATTCAAAGATGGTTATTGATGTTTCCAAAAATTCCATGGATCAATCCTCTACATAATTACTAATTCCTCTTTGTCTACTATTTTTATATAATTTCTAGCATTAAACATCCCTTTCTTAGCACATCCTAATTAAATCAATAGCACTTAAGTCCATGGAAGAATGACTTGAGTGGTTCCTTATACTACAAGCTATAGGAACACCTAATATTAATTTGATTGAGCTCGGCACTCACATCAACGGGTTGAGGGATTACAAAAATAGAATTGAGATCCTTTGGATTCCTGATTTCTAAGAGCTTATCTACTCAAAAATCCCTTCATTGGATGTTCTCTAGCCTCCTCGACTGTCTAGCAACCTTTCTCCTTTTATTTTATAACCTACGGTATCCTTCTTTCTGTCCAAGTTCTCAAAATATACATTTAAGAAGGGTTGAAATAGTAGGTCTTTGTGGTCACGCTGGAGTACCATTGACCTTCGCATTAGAGCATACCTTATAGTGATTCACTGGTCACTCTTTGATGCTCGCACTAGAGTGCCAATTGGGCCGCGCTAGAGTGCCACCTTGAAATTTCCAAATCTAGCACTCTATCTTCTACGCTAAAGCATAGAATCCTTTCATACTATAGCGTGAGCTCTCATTTTGCTATTTTGACTCTTCTTCTATCATCTTTGATCACTTAGCCTAGACAAAAGCAATTCAAAACATAAGTACTAAGTAAAACATTAAAAACTAAAGCTAAAAATGCAATAAAACTAATAATGTTAACCTATATGCAACTATGTAAAACTAAGCTATAAAACTAAGCAATCTAAGCAAATGAACCTATAAACTACCCCCATAAACTACGTAAAAATCATTTAAATTAGACAATTATCACATCCCTATCTCAAGCTTTTGCTTGTCCTTAAGCAAAAAAATAAATAAATAAATAAAACAAAAATAAAATCAACAACTAAGTCTAGCTTGCTAGTTATTTTGCCAGTACTTATTTACCTCATACATTACTCTTAAAATTATCTCAAAAGCTATTAATAATTTTTAATTGAATCATATAAGCATTCAAAAGTACAAGCATATTATAAAGAAAAAGAACCAAATGTGTGTGTATGTAATTTAGCATAATTGATCATTGATTCAAATTATACCAATGCAATTCTTGAGAAGAGGCAAAACATCACAAAGTTTGCATGCATCCTTCTCTATTTTAATATAAGTAGCATCTAACCTAAGATCAATAGAACTTTACTTAGCTTGTAATGTCAGGCCAAGGATAAAAGATATGATAGAAAAGTCATTTTGGATTAATTACTCTTAACTTGAGGAACCTTTACTATTTCTACCTCCTTAGAATACCCTTCAACTTAGTTGCCTTAAAACTACTTTGGTTTTTCTTTGACCTTTTTCATGGCCAAGAGATTTGGAATGGAGTTTGCTCCTTCCTATCCCTTTGAAACCTTTTTTTTTCTTCTAAACTTTTGAACTAGGGTTATTCCCTCTTTATGAATATATAGGTAAAGGCTTGAGGGTAATGGGTTTAAAACGGTGTATGAAAGGAAAGGAATTTGGTTACATATGCAAGTTAGTCAAGAAACCATACCATTAAGTTCAAAAGCGTTGATTAAGGGTAACAATTCCATAGATTAGCTTTATGGCTCAGCAGTGGTTCTTAAAGATGGCCTAAATCATTTCTATGGATAAAATGCACTTATATTTGTTTCAAAAAAAGAACTTAGCAAACAAAGTGATACATGTCTCAAATTAAATAAAGCATTCAAGTATGAATATTATCAATTCACAATTTTACAAATCACATAAGTAAATATGCATCTAAATTGGTTATTTCCAATATAATCATGAATGCATAAGAGAATACTTAATGTTTAAATTTAAATTACTAGCTACTAATGAGTATAATCATTGGAATGATTATATAATCATTCCAATAATATAATCATTGGAATGAGACAAAAGCAAAAAGCTAAAAAAATAGAACATGATTAAAATATTTTTTTAGATTTTCAATATTTTTTAATTAATTATATAACTCCTATTAAAGAAAACAAAATTGAAATTATAAAATGCAAAATGAAGTACAAAATAATATTTATTATATATATATATAAAAAATACAAATCAATAATGGACTAAAACAAGATTAAAATAATACAATGCATCCTATGCAAGTTCTTACCCCCAAACTTAAGTTAAACATTGTCCTCAATGTTTATCACTAAACACAGGAAAGGTACAGAATGACACTTCCCAGCCTTAGAATAGATCCTTATCATTAGTGCTACTTGAGGATACCACAGCTTATTCTTCCTCTCCACCCTCCTCCTCTCTAGCAGTTGTTGCAGCTGGCTCTTTAGGTTCACCACCAAGCTCTTTGACTAATTCCTCCTCCTTTGGCTCTATAGTATGTAAGGTGGGGTCCCCTTCCTTGATTGTCGGCAAGAGCTTTAGTGTAGTAAGTGTAAACTAGGCCCAGATAATAGACTCAAGGACCCTGACATCTCTAGGTATCACTGCATATTACTTGGTAGCCTTGTTGGAGAGTCTAATCTAGTTTGTCTTGATCTAGTGAACCTCCTCCCAAAGCTGGTCAACCTTATTATATAGCATAGCTAAAGTATGCTACAATGCAATAGAGCTAGATACTACTTCTAAAAGTGGTGCTAATAGTGGTGCAGTTGGATGTGCTGGCTGTTGCTCCTCCGGTTGCCTACCGTTATGCCACTACTTCTTCTCCCTCCTCCTTAGAATGAGCTTGGCCACTTTGTCATTAATGGTTGGCTTGTAGGGTGTCATCTACTATTGATCACCGATAACTATACCCTTTCTTTTAGCCATCTCCGCAACGAGGGATGGGAAGCCAAGCTTCCTATTTATTGGCCCCAATATATGGTTGTATATCATTTTCCTAAGGTTAATCATCTGGCTGGTGACTAAGGAATAGAAAAGGATGCACTAATCCTTGCTTATCTTACTTATATGTGTCACAGGTATGGACCTATTTATCAATATATGGAACCAAATGTGAGTGTATAGATTCAAGTGCTCATTCCTCAAGTGGCATGGCATTGGTAGGTTCATATTATAGTAATCCCAATCACTCCCTTTTGATCGAGTTCTTCACTTCCATCAGATCAAATATGCCTTCCATCAACTAACAAAATTCACCATTCAATAAATTGGGTGAACCGTAATACTCATTAATGGCAGCTAAGTTGAAGTTAAGCTCCCAACCTTTCAAGTATACTTGACCTTTGACTTAAGTTTGGAGATTTGAGTAGAATTTTTTGACAAGCTCTATGTAATTAGGTAGAGGTGTGTCTTTTAAACACAACCATTCTTGCCTCTTTAGCTCTATAATGTACTCTTCGAATTAAAAAGTAACAAATTGAATGCCTCGCTTGACAACTACATCTTGCTTCCATATGTAGTTATAGTAAGATTTGTAGCATTAGTCCACCTCAAACCTTGATCAATTGAGCTCTCGAGGTGGTCTCAGAGCCTGCACAAGTCTCACCAATGCGAACATTTGTGGTGGAGGTGGTGGTGGAGCCAATTAGGTTTTTAGAGGTGGAACTAAAACTTTACTCAAAGAACCTTAAGCTCTCAATGTGGATGCATGCTTTGATCAAGCTTGTTTTGGACCCATGACTAAGAATGAAGATATAAAAGCACTAAAGGAAGGATGAATTGAAGTGGAGATTAAGGAAAAATAGGTTGGAATCAACCTCAAGCCCAAAACATAAACACTAGGGTGCAAATATGTGTTTTTGGCAATTTGGGTGAATTTAACCATTTAAAATTAGGGAAAATGGCTAGGATGTACTAGTTTTAGTGTTTGGGAGTGAAATTTATAGTTGGAACTATGAAATTTAGGGAGAAATTGATTGGATTATGAGAAATAGGTAGTTGGGATAAAGTGAGGTTAGGGTTTGAGTTAGAGTACAGGGGGTCTCTTTTATATAAGCGCAACCTCTGACTTGCATTAACTAGCACAAAAGGCTATCATGCTCTAAAACGGCTAGAAATTCACTAGAAAATAAAGAACAAAAGGTTGCGCTCTAGTATAATAGGGCTTGGCGCTCTAGCGCCACTAAGAAATTATAGTTTTTGGAAAAATTCAAGGCCATGCTCTAGTGCTAGTCATTTGGTGCCATACCTAGATGCTCTTAGGTTAGCACACTCTAGCGCAACCCCTTGTCACATTGTAGCATGCTTGGTTGAGACTGGCTCAAGCTTTTTAGTATGCCGTACTCTAGCACCACTGAGTTGGTGCTCTAGCGCGAGCATTAAAATTTTCAATTTTGACTTTTGCTCCTCATCAGTCCTATTATAATTTGTATTTTCATCTTGTACCTACATAACAAAAGAAAAATCATTAAGATGCTAAAAGAAACACAAACAAAATTGAAGAGACTTAACAAAATAGGATTAAAATTCAAATGAAATTCTAAACACAAATTATTTAAAAACTAGAAAAAGGAAAGAAAACTTGGGTTGCTTCCTAAGAAGCACTTTTCTTTTAAGTTCTTAAGCTGTACAATAATCTCTTAAGTCAAGGTGGTTGGAATGAGCTTGTGGCACAGACCTTGTTGGAGTTCTTATCAATATATTACTTAAATTTCTAGGCTCTGACCTTTAAATTACCCTTTATTGGGTGAAAAACTTCAACAACTCCATAGGGTATTACCTTAATAATTTCATACAGTCCATACCACCGCAACTTTGACTTTCTTGGGAAGAGTTTCAATTTTATATTGTACCAAAGTACCCTTTCTTTGACCTTGAAACTCTTCTCTCTACACTTTGTTGGTCCTCTATCTCTTTATTAAAACAATTCAATTTCTCTTTTTTCTTTGATTTTGATTTGGAAGACTGTGACTTTATAGGCTTAGTCATTTTTTCTATTGGTGGGTGAGGGACTAGTTTAGGTGGTGTTACATCAACTTCCACAGCCTTGAGACAAGGCTTTAGAGAATTGTTTGATCCTCTTGCTACCAAAATTTTTGCCACCATCTTATCGATTACATCATCTATACTACATAGGTGATTTTACAGCATCAAACACTTTGAATGTTACCTTCTTATCTTTGACCTTCAGTTTCAGCTTTCCCTCTTGAACATTAATAACAGCTCTCCTAGTAACTAAGAAAGTTCTCCCAAGTATCAATAAGACCTCTCTATCTTTCTCCATAATAAGCACAATGAAATTAACTAAGAATATAAGCTTGTCCACCTTTACTAGCATATCTTCCACAATGCCTCTTGGATACTTGATCAACCAATCAACCAATTATAGTGAAACTATAGTAAGTTTCACTTCTCCAATTCCGAGCTTTCTGAAAATATAAAGAGGCATGAGGTTAATGCTAGCACCTAGATCACAATGAGCTTTATTAAAATAAACATCACCAACAATGCAAGGTATAGTGAAACTCCTTGGATCCTTCAACATTAAAGGTAACTTGTTTTGTAATATGGCACTGCACTACTCTATGAGCACGACTATCTTATCATCCTTCAACCCTTGCTTGTGGGTAAGAATCTTTTTCATGAACTTGGCATAGCTGAACATTTGCTTTAAAATTTCTACAAAGTAAATGTTGATTTACAACTTTTTGAAAACTTAAAGAAATTTAGAGAATTGATTCTCCTTCTTTTCTTGCCTTGTTTACTTTAACCTTTGAGGATAAGGTAGTAGTGGATTATATATAGAGGGTGAAGGAGTATTTTCATCAGCTTTCTCTTCTTTCTCATTGCTTTTATCACGTCTCGTTGGAATTTTATATTTCTTTTCTTTTGTAGATGCTTCTACAATGTTAGAACTTAATCCTTCTTTTTCCTCCCGTATTTCTTGAATTCTAGTTTAAGTATAGCCAACTACTTTCTATTCCTCAAGGTTATGGCCTTGACTTGCTCTCTTAGATTGGGAACAGTATCATTAGGCAATGAACCATGCGATTTCTTAGCAAATTGTTTTGAAATCTGACAAAATTGTTGCTTTTTGATTTTGAAACATGACCTTATAACTTTTGAATTGATTCTCAGCCTTCTCAATATAAGAAGTCTAAATCATGAATTTGCTCAAAGTATCTTCCAAATTCAGCTTCTTCTCTTGAGATGGTTGGTTAAATTATTGATTGTACAATTACCTTTACATATTCTAATTTTCATTTCTCCATGAATAATTAGGATGATTCCTCTACCCTGTATTATAGGTATTGGAATACAGATTGTTCCTTGGAGCATTCCTTATATAGTTTACTTGCTTTTATTGCAGAGAAGAGTAGGAATCAAGGTTACAATCTCAATTAGCATAGTTTCCACCACAAAAATCACACACCATCATTTAAGCATATTGTTGTGATGCATTTATACCCAAATATTTTTGAATGGTTGTAATTTGGACTAACAATGCTTTCATTTGTGCTAAGAGGGAATTCATGATATCAACTTCTATAACTCCTCCCTAGGCTGTGCTCTCTTACTCAATCTTATATAATTGTTGTTGGCCATCATTTCTAAGAGATCATAAGACTCCTTGGGTGTTTTGTAATTGAAGGAGCCTCTAGCTACTGCATCCACCATCAATTGCAAGTTTAGAAGTAATATATTATAAAAGAATTTAGATTTGCATCCACAATGGTAGTCCATGATGTGAACATATCCTCAATAAGTCCTTATATCTTTCCCAAGCTTCATAAAAAGATTCTCCTTCTAGCTAAGTGAAGGATGTGATGTTGCTCCTTATTTTTGTTGACTTTTCGAGTGGAAAGTACTTAGATAAGAACTTTTGAGCCATGACATCCCATTTGATCAAAGTTCCTTGCAGCTGAGAATTTAACCATGCTTTGGCTTTATTCCTCAAGGAAAAAGTGAAAAGCCTCATCTAAATTACATCGTCACTAGCCCCATTATTTCAAAATGTGTTGCAAATCTCCAAAAAGCTGGCTATGTAACCATTCAGATCTTTACTTGATAATCATCCAAATTGGCAGTTTTGTTAGAGTATTTAGATCAACAAGGGTTTTATCTCGAAAGTTGTTGGCCTAAACTAGTGGTCTAACAATGCTGATGCTATAGCCTTTGAGCATTGATATCATGTAATTTCACATTGTCTTTTGTTGTCTATGATTTTGGTTATGATTATTTTAGTCAATTTCTCTAGCATTTGCCATTGGAGTGATTGATTTAGCTCCTATTAGGTTGCTTTCTTCTATTCTTCTTTCTATGCAGAGTGCTTTTAATTTCTAAAAAATAATGAGCATAAATTGAAAAAACTTAAAAGAACAAAAGATTAAATGTTATTGAAATAAAAAACAAGAAGAATATATATATACAAAAAGAAATTAAAAACAAAAAAATAGAAAAACAAAAAATAAAAATCTAATTAAAAATCCAATTAGTTGGTATTAATGTTGAGAACCTATCCCTAGCAACAGTACTAAAAACTTAGTTGCTCATTTGCTACAAATGCAATTTTACTAGCAAGTGCACTAGATCACAATCAAGTAATACAGAGTAAGTATAGTATCATTCCCTCGAGTATAGTGTCAAGCATTAAAATGTGCTAATTAAGATTTAAGTTGGATAGTGACAATAGTAGTTATGGGTGTAGAAAATTAAAGAACAATTAAATTAAAAAGATTGCTATTAAAAAGAATTAAGATGCAAGTATAGAAGGTGGCTAGGTGATGTGCTTATGGTTGCTTAACTTCTTGTTTTTATGTAGCAACCATTTTACGAGCAAATGCACTCGGTCACAATCAAGTAATAAAGTATGAGTAGAGTATCATTCCCATGAGGATTATGTCAATCATCAAAATATGCTAACTGGGATTCAAGTTAGACAATCACAATAATGTTGGTTTGTACAAAAAATTTAAGAGCACTAAGTTAAACAGAGCACAATTAATGAAAGTTGTAATGCAAGTACAGAAAGTGGCTAAGGCAACCAGATTTCACCTAATTTACTAATTTAGATACTTGGATTAGGTATTTAACATTCAAAGTACCCTTTAATGGTTATCAACCTGTTATCCAGATTAATAACACTCTTTCTACTTAAAGCAATTGTCCAATGATCATAGATAAAATATACTTTAATAGAAAGACAGTAACTGTATAGACTTTTAGGAATTATAACCTCTTCTTAATTAATTGTAGGCTAGGACACCCTCAAATGGTTGGCCATAATAGGTTACAACTTATTTTCTAGTTAAATTGGTTGTCTAATGGTCATGGAAGCAACCCAATTTAAAGAGAAAGATAATATCTCTATGAGTCCTTTTACCGACCACATAATAGGTATTCATCCATAGTCCAGAATTCATACAAATTATGGTATATGTTATAAGTTGCTAAATCTTACAAATTATATGGTTAAATCATTGTAAATCAACAAATCAATTAAATGATGATCAGACATTCAAAAGTATTAAGATTAATAACATACACTCAATTAATATAAAAAAAATCCAAAATACAAGATCCAAAGTACCAACATATAGTAAATAAGCTACATCCTAGCCCTAACCTAGAGGGATTTAGCAATTCATTATAAGAATAGCATAAAATAACAGAAAAGAAAGAGGAAGAAAAAAGTTAAGGTTCATTAGGTTGAAGGACTATAGAAAATAAGGTTGAACTCCTCTAGATTCTTGATCTCCAAAAGTTGATCTACCTGAAAATCCCTTCTTTGGATGATCTCTAGCTTCCTCCACTATCCAACCTTCATGTTCTATGTATTTTTGTGATTTAAGATAGTCTCCCTTATGTCCAAGCTCTCAAACTGCACATTTAAGAAGTCTATTTATAGCAGGTCATTGTGGCCATACTAGAGTTCAAATAGTTGACGCGCTAGAGCATGCTTCACAGTGAATCATTGATAATTCTTTAATTTAAGTGATTTTTAGCATAATTTTGGGTTAGTTTATAAGTTTATATGCTTAGTTTGTATAGTTTCATAGCTTAGTTTTGCATAGTTGTATATAGGATAGCATTAGTAGTTTTAATGCATATTTATCTTTAATTTTTGATGTTTCAATTAGTACTTATGTTTTGTATTTTATCTAAGACAAGTGGGTCAAAGAAGATAGAAGAGGAGTCAAAATAGTAGAATCAGAGACTCATACTCCAGTGCCAAGAAGGCCACACTAAAGCGTAGAAGACTAAGAGCAACATCTTGAAGATTTCAAGGTCGTGCTCTAGTATGACCCTAGGTGGTGCTTTAATTCAAACATTTGAAAGTGACCAGTGATTCACTACCAAGCGTGCTTTAGCATGACAACCATTGGTGCTCTAGTATGGCAACAAAGACCTCTTGAATGCATATTCTAAGAGCTTGGATAGAAGAAAGGCTACCCTAGGTCACAAAATACACAGAGCATACAAGATGCAAGTGTATGATCAGAATTCAGTAAATCTGGAAACTCTCTACTCAATGAATCAAATGAGCTATCAACCACATCTTCAATGATGTCAACATGAAAGACAGAATTCTCTTCTGGTGGTGGCTTCATTGCATCATCCAAATTGAAATGCACCATTCTTTGGGGGAAAGGAAGAGGGATAGGTTTCTCTGCATCTATCTGTTTTTCTTTTTCTTTCTGTGGTTGCTTCTCTGACTTCTTTTCTGATTCCTTACTTTCAACAACTTCTCTAACTGCTCCACTGGTCTCATCTTCTCTTAGGGGCATGCTTGGGCCCTCTAATTGTTTCCCGGACCTCAATGATATAGCACATACATTTCCCTTCGGGTTAGGGATC